>JAAAKL020009811.1:0-14828 GCA_010016065.2 Carybdea cf. marsupialis auct. non (Linnaeus, 1758)
ATACAAATACTACCAATTCTACTAGGGTGCGAATGCGTGGGTCACATCTTCGAATCCCGTTGGTTTTTCATGTTATTTAGTGTCTATTTAAGCTTATCATTTCGAATCCTGTCTTCTCAGAAACTATTCTACTAGTACTTGTTCCAATACAACTACTAATACAACTACTACTATAACTACTACCACCACTACAACAACAACAACAACAATAACAACTACTACTTGTTCCACTACAACTACTAATACAAATACTACCAATTCTACTAGGGTGCGAATGCGTGGGTCACATCTTCGAATCCCGTTGGTTTTTCATGTTATTAAGTGTCTATTTAAGCTTATCATGTCGAATCCTGTCTTCTCAGAAACTATTCTACTAGTACTTGTTCTAATACAACTACTAATACAACTACTACTATAACTACTACTATAACTACTACAACAACAACAACAATAACAACTACTACCACCACAACCATCACTGTAACAACAAAAACAACAACAACAGCTACTACTATTACAGCAACTACTACTACTACTACTACTGTTACCACTATCACAACAGCTCCTACAACTATTGCTTCTACAACATCTACTATCACAACAACTATAACTAAGACCGTAAAAACAGCAACAGCAACAACAACAACAACAACAACAACTACTACTACTACTACTACTACTACTACTACTACTACTACTACTGCCACTACTACTACTACTACTGCCACTACTACTACTGTTACCACTATCACAGCAACAGCTAGTACTAAAGCCACTCTTATTGTTTCTACAACTACTACTAATGCTTTTATTTCTACTCCCTCTTCTCGTTGGTGAGCACCATCAATTTTGACTGCATCTACACTCATCACTATGTGTTTTTTAAACATAGCAAGTGTATTATAGGTTACCTTAGTAATATCGACAGGACTTTGCACAGTGTAAACTATAATCTGTGACATGGCAAACATTTCTGTATGTTTTCGATTAAGGAAAAGTTTGTTTTGAAGATAATTTATTGCAATGCAACTAAAGCAACATTAATATCTTTATTACATGCCAGTACATGAACTGCTATTATGGAAACAAATCAAAGCGAGGGGAACGGACTGGTCATACTTCAATCTGAAGAAGTGTTCTTTACAATTATGAAATACTTACAGAACATTGTTTTATCGCATCAAGCAATAACAAGTAATGAAACTAAGCGATTCCGTTTTGTCTCTGACCTGTGTTCCAGATCGTCTTGCGTTTATGACTATATAGCGTTTTAGCCTCGTTTAAAATTGTTTTGAACACAACGAGGTCAGAATACTGAAGATCGGCGATACTCCATATCCTTGTAGAAGCGTAGTCATGGCAACCCATGCGTAATTTCCGAAGTTTTGCAAACTTTTCACTTGTATGGATTCGTGTAAAATAATGGGTTGACATCAAGCTGGCTTGACATTCAGAACGAGGTAACACAAAATGGTGGTGCTTGACTATTTTTGATGAATGGTTTTTATAAACACAACCCTTTTATAAACTTCTGAAATATCAAATGCTGTTTTTATTCGAATCACTAAAAATCTGAAGTCAAAAAGCTGAAAGAGATAAAGAAATGTTCTTAAAGGGAGCCCTACTTTCCATTCATCTACAAGGCAAATTTTTTGTAATCATTTTTCATATATACATAAAATACTATTATTCTTTAATTGTATTCAAGATCTCAGGAGTGTTCAATGTCTACACAGAGCCCCAGATACGTAATAAAAGTAAATGACAAGTGGAGAGCACGAAATTTGAATACTCGTGAGTTTGATGCTCGTTATCACTTCTTCAGCAAAATTGATTACCCGATGTTCACCCTATTCTGTTCATCACCAGGGAGTGATTTCCTGTAACAAAATAGCTCCATCCTGAAGTTCAATGGTGACCCCTTGTCAGCTTTTATCAAAAAATGATTCTTTAAGGTAGAGTACACTGCATGCGTAACGAGAAATGACAGAAACTTGAACCAAATTCAATCATGTCAATGACACAGAAAGCATATTCAATACCGGATAAGTATCGACGGTTCATCGACACATCACACAGAAATTGGAATGAGGAAATTATCTTAATATGGAGTAGTTAATTTTTTGTGAAAGATGGGCTAACGGAAATTGTCCTAGAGTTGAAAAGGATGACAGACAGAGTGATTAGCCTAGACATCTGGTAGTACACAACCACAGTTTCGTTGCGCATTAGAGAGAAATTGAGAAATATCTTGATTATGAGATGAAAACAATAATAGGAGAAGAATGAAGAGTTTTAAGAGCAGACACAAATGGTCGGTGAAGGAAATAAAGGAGATGAAAATGTGATGAGCAGATAAGGCATAGGTAAAAGCAATGTGAAAGGGGACATGGTTTTGGTCTTTGCAAAATGGATGAATGTGATGGTTGCGAATACGGACTTCAAGAAGAATCAAGAACACAGAGTCACATCTAAAAATGATGATTGGAGTAATCAAATGGACTATTTTCTGTAGAGAAAGAGGGACGTGAAGGAAGCAAGAGACTGTAAAGTAGTAGTAGGTGATTATGTTTGATCGACAGTATGAATGGTAGAATACAAAATGTCTCTTAAGTCAAAAAAGGAAAGGAAGAAGTCGGTTAAACCAAAGATCATATTGTATAAAGTACTGGCGTTGATATTTCAAGAGTAATTCACAGAAAAACTGCTCAGAGTATTGGGAGGTAATGATACGTTGCTAATACGAGTGGAACATAACAACACACATTCTCAAAGTAACGACTAGGAAGGTGAGAGGAATGACATAGGGGAAAAGAAAATAAAGTGAAGAGACATGGTGGCGGAACGAAGAAGTGAAACAGACAATAAAAAAGAAGAAGGATGCTGGAAACGCATGGAGTCCAACTACTAGTTAAGCGAACAAGATCATATGCATAGGAAGAGGAGCAAGGGCAAGAAAAGAGTTGCAAAAGCAAAGAAATCTCCATATGAAGAACTGCATAATGACAAGAGACGGAAAAGGCGAGAAGGGGCTGCAAAGACTGATCAGATAGTGACACAGAGCAGAAAATGATATACAACAGTTCAAGATCATTAAAGATGAAAGCGTGAATATACTAAGTACCAAAGAGGCAATACTAGAGAAATGTGCGAGGAATTTGGAAAGTTTAACGAACGAGGAGAACGATCAAGAGATCAGAAGAGAAGTAGGAAAATAGGTAAATGAAGTTGTGAGAAATAAAGTTTGAGTAAAGAGGAAGTGGAAGCAGCTTAGATGAGGATGAAGAGTGGTAAAACTGTGGTAACAAATGGTTTGGCGCCAGTAATCTGGAGGAGTGTAAGTAAAAGGGCGTATTCTTTTTAGTTAATTGCTGATATCAAGTGTTATAAAAGGGAAGGAGGCCAGGTGAGAGAATAACAAATGTGCTTGTGCCTGCATATAAGAACAAAAGGAATGGGGATAACTGGGAGCAAAACTGGGAACTATACGAGGGGATAAAGGTATTGAGTCACACCAGTAAGTTGTAGGGGGGCCTTGCAAAAACCAAGTATAGATCTACGATCTGCCATCAACAAGATGCCAATGAACCAGAGACGATCAATACCGATGCCATGCTTGGTCTATAAATGTTACTTGAACTATTCAGAGAAGACCAAAGACAGTAGTCTTGTGAACTTGGAGAAAGAGCAGGATAAGATACCTAGGGTTTGCTTCTACTACATGAGAAAATCAGTTGTGGCAGAATAGCACGTGAGACAGGTCCGGGACGTCCCTTATGGAAGTAACACCGTAGTCACAGGCTTACAGAATGTTTCAAGATGTAGATTGAACTACGAAAGATATCAGCATGTAGCCATTTCCATTTTTAATTTTAGTCAAGGATAGATAAACAGAAGAAGTAAGAATAGACGCATCGTGGAGAATGGTATTCTTAGATGACGCTATTGTTGTTGAAGATTCTAAGGAAGAATTGGAACAGAGCCTATAGCGCCGGAGACATACTTTGAAAAGGAGAGGTTTTATAACCAGCAGACTTGAAATACGGATGAACAGGGCCGTAACTGAGGGGAGGTGGGGAGCATTATCCTCAAACAACGGAACGGAAACTTACATCCAATGAGTAAATGATAAATTAGGTTTAACCATGTTATAGAATAATTGTTCTTAGATGAAACAATTGCAATAATTTCAGAGAAAAGAGTATAAAGAACATAAACTTTCACGCATACATATCTACAAAATAATACAGGTCAATCCATTTCAAGGGATCTCCGATGTAAGTTAACAGGTTCATGTTATCCCAAAGGAGCTCAGAATCCCCTCAAATCCACAGTTATGTGCCCCCTGTCTATGCCCCTTCCTTTGAAATATGCTGCCAGCTACGGGCCTTGGGGATGAAACAGAAGTCACAACTAAAAAAGAGGATAAGCGAAGAACCTATCTTTCAAATAGCATCAATTAAACAAATCTTAATCTTCGTGAACGATAGATCACCGATACTAAGAACAGCAAGACACCTTCATAGTTTATAAGCAAATGCCCATGCTATCATATTATTGTCCCAAATTTTTAAAGTATGATGTCATAAAGTCCGTGCGCAAGTACTTTGACAGACTTGCAGTTTGAGAATAGCGCGAGTTATAAAAAGAAAACTGATTCTATTTATACGGTACACAATCTCAAAGTATCGACACAATAAAATTCTCCTTTTCTTTTTGTTTTTGACGTTTTGTAATGCTAATAGTTGCGTTAAGTTTAAAATTCACTTTTTATTCATAAAGTTTACGTCATCCTTTTCTTAGTCCTCCAGATATTCAGGCTTTCAAGAAAGGTGTTTTTCACTCATGCCCCAGGGGTTCTTTCCTTCGATTTGCTTTGAAGTTGCGAGGGTGCATAAGATGTGATACCCCTATTCCTACAGGTCTAAGGTCTACGTCACATTCCCCTGCTTTCATTTAGTGCGCATGTCCTTTTTAAATAATCCTGTGTCATTGTCCTAAAATTCTTCCAAGTAATGAGAAAAAATTCCGAGGCCAAATCTAGTACTGATGTCATGCAATTTTGCTTGTTAAGGCATCAAACATTTATACCAAATAGAATTTTCTTGGGTAGGAATCCTCCCATATTATTCATTGTCGTTTGGCACAAAAGCGAATATCACAGCCAACCTGACTTGCAATATAGGTATTACAGTCCGCATTAAAGAATGCAAATGCTTCGCAACAAAGTTATATAAAAACGTATTGATAGCTTATAAACGCTACAAGGGACTTTTGGATATCTTCTGATTTGTTGTAGTTAATAAAACACAACAAAAGTGACTATTTCTAAAAGACGTAAACATAAACGAAATGACTATATCGTTCTCTAGGCTTTCCCTTCATTTTTCAAATCAACCAGGTCAAAGAAACATCATGCTCAGCAATATTGTTGATGCGCTCCGATATAACACTACCGCCTTATATGTTCATTTCCCCAAACACAACAATATTTTCTTGTAATACTGTTTCTTTATGGAGCCTCGCAATATATCACTAGAGGTCAACTTTCACAGCCTTCCATTCTCTATATTAACAGCAATGAAACGCAGTATGCAATGCAATATTTAGGTTGTCGGTTTGGGCATCGATTATTCAAGTTTGTTCTCAACCGGAGGCAATGATCTTTGCCTTCATATCAATTTGTATTGAAGAGAGCATGCTAGCCCCCTACTGTTGCAGGGACCTAGGAAGAAACAGACCGGAAGGGAACCTTTAAGGTAATCACAGCACCAAAGAATGCAACAGTAATGTCATTTATCTATTAACACACGCACACACTTTAATGTTTATATGTAAACATATATACAACTAAAACACCCTGAGGCCTAGACGAGCTTGCAGTTATGTGAAAACCTTTCTCAAGTCTCAAGAATGTATATAGATTTATATATATAAAATACATAAAAATGCCTAGAGGCCGGTAGAACTTTAAAATACAAATAACTTAAATCGTTGGTATCTTTCTCTGTATCACAGGATAAATATTAGGATGACTATGTTTTAGTCATAGTAGTCTTGTATGGCTAGTTTATCAGAATTTACATAAATCGAGCAAACAAGGAGTCAAAGATTGCGTTGCAGTTAGAAATTTTGGAATTTAAGCGGCAGAAATTTGAGAACACTAGCAAACACAAACTTGAGAAGTGTGAATTAAGCACTATTCAATTTAGCGTGAACTGAAATGGACATTGCATATCTCCTGAGATATTTATAATGCGAGAACCGTCAATGAAAAGAAGGCTGACCCCTACCCCTGTTCAACTATCTGCTCAGTTGTCCTAGAACGACGGTAATATTGAGTGATCATCTTTCTGTGTGATGTATAATAACCTAACGACAAGATGGCTTACATTTTTTAACTTACGATCAGAGCAGCTGCTTTGCCATGCTGCCATAACAAACATTTTTCTCGTCGCCATTTGTTCGTCAGAATTAAGTGCGGGCCAAAAACTTACATTGGCTAACACCTTGCTCTCTTTACATTGTCAGAAACGGTCAATGGCTTAATAGAGTGATTTCAGCTTTCTGGCACGAGCAGTTGAATCAAGTGACTATCGTTGACCTAGTGCGGTGCGATCGCTGTACGATTTGTAAACCGAGTTGCCCTGGCTTTGAGATAGATCTCCCTGGTTGACAAGTACGTCGAAAGTCTTATGTATGTTGGCTAGGCAACAACTTCAGGCCGATTAGGTCCTGTAGCAGTCTGACAGATAATCAACAATGAGCTAGTTAGGCTCTTATCACCGGTTATGAATATGGACAGGGACCTTTTCACCACTGTTTGAAAGTGGATACGTCAAGTACGCACTTTAGGAGATCGCTTTTTTACCTCCCATTGGCCACAACTGATATAAAATCATACTGCAAGGTAGAGACAGGTGCTAAGAAAATTTAATCCTTGTATATTTAGGAAAAAACTTGATCATCACTGAAGCAAAGCAAATTTAAAATGCTTGATGTGTTATGTTGAGAGTACTGACTCCCCGTTCTAATGTAGGTTGCTACGAAAAGAATGCAGACTCCCTTTGGCAGTGCGATTTTCGTGTCAAAGTCTGGCTTGTAATGATTACATAATGTATGTATTTTTGGCCCTGGGTTATTTTATTTTAACAAAACCGGTGTAAATTTTCTTGGAAGATAAAGGTACACGTGAAACTTTCTTACAACGATAGTTTTATAGGTCATTGGTAGGTTGGTGTACGAAGAACTGACTGTAAATCAGCCGAACGTAATAAGATATATCGGAATATCGGTTCTACTAGTTTGCTAAATATCCGGCACTGTCTGACATCTAAGTTAGACAAAAAGGACATTTTAAGACGCCTATATCCAACAACTGACTCTGCATATTTGTTTTCAAAAAAAGGCGTACTTCCATAAAATTTGCCAGAGGAATCTAAAAGGCTGATTTTTCCATTAACACGCAAGACAGTGGAGGATGCTACCACGAGGTAACTGTAGCAACTGCTAATAAAGTCGTTAGTACTGGAAGAAATGCCTTTCCTAACCTACAGGGTAGACAGAACTACCTCCTTAACTAATGCTACAATACATTCTCTTGGTCAGTGATGATTTGAAACACTTTCTGATAAAAATAATTTGATATCAATCAGAATAGGTTAAGTCAACTCTTTAAACCTCTTCAATAGGAGCAAACTCTTCAATGTCGGGCAATGCTTAGAGGCCTTTTATATCTTCATTCTCTTCTCCCGTAGCTGTTGTTAGGCACCCAACGCTTTCAAATTTATTGTACCCCTCTCTTTGCTAATGGTGACAGGATACAATCCTTAGCCTTTCTATAAAGTATTCTTGTTGTGGCTTTATAGTCAGCCGCTACAAGCAGCTTTACAGAGGTAAACTGTCTCACTCCCGTGTTAAACGAAAGGGAGTCTCTGTTTCCCAACATGGACTGTGAGAACTGTATCACCCCAAATATCTTACATAAATAAAGTTATATTTGATCTGCTGTAGTTAAAAGATAGGCCTCAAAATTAATGAACAGACATCACTGATCTCTAAAAAAACACTGGATCGAGCATCTTCCGTCTGAAAGTGAGGTCAGTTTTTGGACGCCATTTCAGTCCCCATCACACAAAGCTTATAAACAATGTGACGCAACATGGCGGACTTTCCCGCACTATCCTAACTAATGGGGCCAGTACTCGTGACTACACTTTTTCGTAGTTGGAAACATTGGAAAGCTCGATCCAGTCCTTTTTAGAGATCAATGACAGACATTCATTGTGTATTTGAACAAATAATCATATTTGCATATCTTTCAGTTTGTTTATATTACAAGAGCGCGTTTGAGTGCATTGCATGTATGTGTGCTTTCAGGTGCACACATAAACTTGTAGTGCGTTGTGTAAATATCTGCACTATCAGAATTTATCCATTTCCGACACACACCCATATTCCATTAAATTTTTGTCATTCGAGTCTCCATTATGAAAGACACAGGTGCACTGAAACGAGGTTTTCCACTTTACCTGGTTCTGTGAATCGTTCAGTACTACTAACGGAATTTCTGTTTAGTATCTTATGGCGATAAGGAATTTTTTCGTTTAAAATCAACCATTTCAGCTTCCCCTGAATTTGCATGTTTACTTGTTGTATATTACGATCTTACCTCGTCATGCCAATAAGAAGAAATGCTCTTTGCTCTTTGCTCTTTGCTCACCGCTCCGAGGAAGTTGTATTATCTGTTAAAATTTAATGCAATTTACGTCTTTCAGGTTACTTTAAATATGACTGAGATCTCAAATCTATATGCCATTATTAAAGACATAAGAAGAATGACTTAAGCCACTGCTAATCAACCTGGCTTAAGTGACCCCACAGCCACGCCACAGACACGAAAAATGAGCCTGACGTTTGGATGAAGTAAGTTAGCACTTACTCAGAGTAATGGTTGCAATGAATACAGTGTCGAGTGAAACATTATAGGAACTACTTTGTGATCTAAACTTCAAAATTTACTAAAGATTCCATCTTCACATATAAGAGGGGGCATAAGACCTTTTAAGAAAGTAGAGGTATCCCTCTAGTATTGAATAATGAAGGTAGGAAATGACGGCGTAGTTATAATAGTCAAAGTTCTCTAGAATCCTATAAATAAGGCAATATAAAATTAGCTTGTTCAATAAACGGTTTATTACCAAGTATACTTGGAAATCTGCATAAAAGTAAACGTATGAAAAACTTTCCTCTCACAATTACAGAAACAGATTTAGCTACAACTGAGTCCGTTGTGCATGCATGATACAAATTATGTTGATGTAAGGCAAGATTACTAGAGATAGTGAAGATAAGAAGTGCATTACAGCTACTAGTTGTGATCTTATTTTATGTATTCATTTAAATTAAAATTTATTCAGATTAAATGAGCAAACGACTTCGTTGTTAAAGCGGACAATAAACTGCAGATAATCAAAACCTGGGTAGGACACTTTCTCTGCTACGAAGTCGCATCGTATCTTCAGCTGTGTTTCTCAACCTTTTTGACTATCGCCTGTTCATTATTGAAATATATGATTCAAGGGACTTTCAAATCTAATTCGAACCAAGTTTTTATTTCAGAGACCTCTTTACATGGGTTAGGATTGAAACATACCCAATTTGGATAGTCCTTCCGTTTACACAGGGCATTGTGGAATCCGTTCTTAATGAAATCTGCTATTCGTACTCGTTTGACACCGCTTATGAAAGTGAATCAGCTTAACTCTGTACTGGAACTACGTAGGATCTAATGTAGGCTAGTGAAAATTGAAAACTAGGCAAAGGGCATTGCCACTAAGAGGTAGATTTGACTTGATCTCCATCGGTTTGACCCATGATCATAGTGGCAAAAAATAGGTTCAAATTTGACAATCACACAAACTTTTTCTGAGCTATCAATGTATCTCACATCATCATTAGAGAATAACAGAAATACATAAAGTAGGAAACTTTAAGCAAACGTAATGGTCCTAAAGGAGAATAGTAAGTGGTAAAAGAGAGACAGAGGAATAGAGCTTTGGGTTAAGTTTAGAGAAAGTTGGAGTTCAGACAAATAAAGACGTTTTTTGAGTAACAAGCCGATCTCAGAGTTAGCTTGAGAAAGGAAATCGAAGATAGACACAGAAAAGTCATTACAATGAGAAAGCATACTGGAAAAGGTGGTCCGATGGACGCCGGTGGAACGGGCGCATTGGCTGACCCAGATTTTATCGTATATCAACTAGTTCTGTATTTTTTGCGATTGGCTGAGATACGATTAGGAACAGAATGATTTCTGGGTTTGAGTTCTGATGAAGACGCTGCTGTTTCTTTTGTTTCGGTAATTACCCGAAGTTATTTTCGATTTTTAAGTTTACCTACACAAGACTTTTGATACGCTTTCTTTCCAAGTCAGAATTTACTTACTTGCATTTTGATCTCTCGTATATAATGATCAAATAAAAATCTATCAATGGTATAAACTGCTACTATGGTATAATTCTGATGAAGATTTTTGATAATTAACCTAGAAATTGTATTTAGCCAAATATTTCTTTGAGGGATCTGATGGGCAATGAAGATCATCAAATGCACTGTTCCATGATCACCAAGAGTAATACCGACTGCATAGACACAAGTCTTTATTTACGTAAGAAAGCAAGGAGAGTGCCATGTGACTTGAATATTTATTCATATTACACCTATGAAAGATAATTAATTAAAATGCATTATTACTGATACCAACTTTGCTAGAAGTAATCTGAAGGATCCGTTTCATTCTATTTCATTTGCCATATAATGAGCCGCTGTGATCTAGTGGATAAGTTCCTCGCTTTCAGTTTAAGAGCTTCAGGGTTCAAATGCCAGTGGTGACGTAAAGTAGGTTATCCAGTCTTAAAGTGCCCTACATTCCAGTAACAAGACTCATGTATATTGGCACCGCCCTAGTCCCTGTGAATGGGAGTCCATGGCGTTAATAACGCATCATCATAATTATCATTATCATCATCATCATTTGATGACTGTTGGGGAGCATGATCGTACAGATTTAAAATAAAGAAAAAATCAAACATCCGTAGTGTGTTCTAGGTGTGCAACCCTGCAGCAACAATCACTATGACCCCCGACCTTCCCTTTTGTCGTTATTACCGTAAGCCCTACTATACCTTTTTTATCCCTAACCCGATGAACGTACTATTAGCTGTTCCGGAAATATTTCCCAGGATAATCCTGGCAAATATACAAGCAGTCGTTGTAGTAATATCAAAACAAGGCAATGAAAAGTCTGACCTAATCTGCTTGCCTTTGATTAAGGTCTTTACCACGTTTTCAAATGTTTACAAAGGAGGTCTAGGACAAATATTCGATGCTATTCATAGGGACCTCCAAGTAACTAGTAAATTTCTTGTCACTGCAGTTGAATTCTTGAGCCAGTTAATCCACTGAAATAATAGATTACAAAGCCATGTCAGTGATAGCCGTAAGAGGTAAGGAGAAAACTGGTAGGAGTTGTCAAAATGCTTTAGATAGAATCGAAACCTGCGTGGCCTCTCACCGGTCGTTATTGACCGTTGAATTATAGTCATGAATAGGAAATTTCACGTTCCTACTACATTAGAGCGATGGCAGGAGACTAGTTTTCTTTCAGATGTAATCGACGATCTTAAATTGAATTTGAAGCATGTGTTTGTAATGAATCAAGACTGTGTATTGACATCCACGCCAAAGAATCACCCCTTTGAGCAGTAGGACACGGACCGCAATCTGGTGACAAGCTTTATTTAATCCCACACGGGTACTTGTGGTTGATCGCAACCTGTATTAACAATTGTCACCTCAAAGGAAATTCTCTAATTGGTCGATTAATATGTAACATTGAGGAATAGGTCTGGTTCAGGTCTGGCTTCCGAGAGGAGAAAACGTGTTTAAATTTTGACAACAATATTTAGAAAAACATTCGCTGGTATTCAAACCTGGCCAAGTTTGCCTTCGACTTGCATTTATAAATACCACTTGGCAAAAGGCCGAGTTCTGCTACAAGTATTTGATGGTTAAGAAACCTGTGAAAGCACGGCTAGGAGTTACTTGGTATATTGGAAGTTACTTTTAGGAATAAAGCTACGCAATGGAGTGTTTCTTACGCTGTTATTTACTTGGTAAAACGTACCGTCAATGGGGATGGAAATGTCACTTGTTACGTAACCAGTTGTGGATTGGTTTTTAGGTGTTTTCGATCTGAAGAGATAAAACTTGGAGATTGCAAGTGTTGTTAAAGATAAATTACTTAACCACTCCTATCGTCGAGGCTTTTATGGTGGAAAAACAAATAGAAGTTACGAATGTCTGTGATGACCAGAAGTTGGTTTTGTTGACAAGCTGTTGAAAGGAATTTCAATCAAAGTAATACTACAATACACTGGACGTACATGATGGCCGATCCAAATAATGCATCAACTTTTGGTCTAATTCTTCTCAGGAACTTACCGGGGTAATTACTATCACTTTATATGTTATTATCAAAGAGCAGGGGACTTCAACAAAAACTATCAGCTCGATATTGCTTCTGTTGTTGTGCAATCCATTTGTAAATATGTCTTTTGACCCCAAATACAAAACTTGCAGTTTAGCATCTTTTCAACCTTTGCCATTTTTCAACTTTTTTATACTCTCTTTCATAGACAATCGTGGTAAATTCTACCACTCCGTGGCAGTCTACAAGCACAGCATGATTGATTTCTAGCATTTTTCTGTGATAAACGTGGGAATAATCCGGCATTACCTTTCTCTCGTTAACGTTTAGGGAAAGATGGGAAGATGTTTAGCGCAAAGAAGAATTGGATATGCAAGTAAAGGCAATTAAAACAACTCTGGGCCTTCTTCAGTTCCTTTGCTTTCTCGGGACGAGACATGGATATGGTATGTAGAATGCCGATACCTGCTTAATCATGCATATACTGTTACAGTGTTAATCAAGAGGTAGCGAATACAGTAAGCTGAAAACATGTTTACATGATTCATTGCGAGTTTCATACTTACTCGTACATTTGATTACATTTCTTTCACATGTTTACGATGTTACCTTATATATATCTACGTCCTTACTGATCTGTTTTCTTACTCCTTTACCTCGATCTTCACTTAGTACATCTACTTTGTACGTAATTTGCATCCCGAATCCTCTGTTCATTTGCGAGCAATAGAAAATTTCTCTACCGTTAATCTTTTTCATTCATGCTAGACGAATTCTTGATTAGATGTCCTACTATGGCCAATTCTAACTTTGTCCATCTGCTTCCTACACAACAGCACACTGTTAGAATACATCTCTCTGCAAGCATCAGGCAAGCTGACATTTGCAATCCAGGCACATATTGCACGCATTGTAACTGGACTATGAATTCTACGTTACTTTTTATTCAATGTAAACCTCAACAACTCTACGGTGTAATCGGTAGAAATCAGAGAGCAATTTTCTTTTCCGAGTCACAGCTTTGAGAAGATTTAGTTGTTCTCTCCACCAGGTTCTTCTATTTAATCTTATACTTATTTGTTAGATGCAAACCCCTTACTGTTGTCTTGCTCATATTTAACAAAAAATTAGCGGTGTTCAATACTTTTTTTTTTATAATTTGTAATAAAGTTCCAAATCCAGTGAAATATTTAGATAAGATGCTGTTAGGCCTTTCTACATCATCTGTAAGCATTGAAAAACTACAGTTGTTAGCTACTACCAGTGATAGATCCAGGGGGCGTCATCCTGGTCTTGTTCTTCCCCGCCCCCCCCCCCCACTAAGGAGTAACGGTGTTTTCATCTTAGTTTGTTCTGACTGGAACTACATACATTTCTGTTTTAGTCCGATAGGATTGGAGTGATTGGTTTGTTTACTTGAGGATGTTCAGTAATGATAGTTCGTTCTTATATTTATGTTTGTTGGCTGCAGCATCACTTTGGTACTGGTATTGCTTCTTTGCAATCCCATAAGTCAAAGTTTTGATCTTAAAAGTAAGATAGGGAAGGGGCAAAGATATAGCAACTTCAGCAATAACGTTACTCAAAATCACACAAAATAATCGGCCCAAACTTCCAGCTAATGAAATATTTATATCAATGCATTGGGTCATCAGATGAATAGGTCATATCACCGGTTGTAATCATGCAATTGATCAAATCTTCTTCATATAAGAAAATTGCTACTTCATATCACATCTCTGTATCATAAAGTTAACCGTAGTATAGATCACATCTTTGGCTTCAATCTGTCAAAGATTAAGATATCTTCCCTATGATGGATTTGCAAGCATTGGCCAGATTACGATCCTATGAGGTCACTGCAAGTGCCGATGGATCTTGGAAACTCACCAGGGCTTGATTAGACAAGTGGATTACTTATTTGGAACTAAATTTTATCATATATCGGAATTCTGCCTTGATAACATACCGGGTTCTAAGTTCAGGCCTCCCTCCGTACTTATGAGTCTATCGCATTCCTATAAAGTAGATAAAGATGATGACGATGATGATGATGATGATGGTGATTATGATCATGATGATAATGATGATAATGATGATGATGATGATGATGAGAATGATGAGGATGAGGATAATGATGATGATAATGATGATCATGATGATGATAATGATGATCATGATAATGATGATAATGATGATGACAATGATGATAATGATGATGACAATGATGATAATGATGATGATAATGATGATCATGATGATGATAATGATGATGATGATGATAATGATGATGATGATGATAATGATGATAATGATGATGATAATGAAGTTATAATGA
>JAAAKL020009812.1:0-14828 GCA_010016065.2 Carybdea cf. marsupialis auct. non (Linnaeus, 1758)
AGGCTGGGCATAAACTTTTTCACGTTCCACAGTATGCAGAAGCAAAGTCTGTTGTGTCTCAATATCCATATTTTGCTGTGAATGTGACACAATGTCTGTCGCAATCAATTTCAATGTTGATAAAGTTAATAAGTGGTCACGGGAAAAGAGAGATTTGGCAAATCTTTGTGGGGGCATGGCTCCTGCTGCCCCTTGTTCCCCCGTCCCTGATTGTTACAATGCGTCGTTCATTCCCACCCCCGAACTAAAGGTAAATATGCACGCTTCTGTTCGCATCAGGGCATCGTTAAAACTTGCATATCAATGTTATAAGATAAACTTCCAGTCAAGACGTTTGTCTGCTTTGGTCAGATAGATTTATATAAATAGATTTGTGGCTCAGCTAGAGACGCTTTCAGTTTATTAAGTAATTTATTTTACAGCTTCGGTCAAGAATTATGGATTACGTTCATGCGGGGTTTAATGTGACACCGAAATTTTTAAGCCCACGAAGCCTATTTTGGAATGCCCAGGCTGTCGAGTTACCTTAAAATTCGGGCCATGTTTTCAATTGTGAGAGTTGACATTTTCGTTGGTTTAAATTGTGTCATCGAAAAAGTATATGGTAGGCGGAAGTCCTTGGAAAATTGCACAGAAACCACTTATGTTGGGCATTAATCTGAAATTGGCGGCATATCAAACGAATATGTGTGTATGTTCCCGCATTGCTCTGGATGAATGCCATTAGCTGTAAAAATGCCTATATCTTTTGTTTCGGCTACGTTCAGTTTTTTAAGAACTTAGGAATGTTGCTGTACGCTGGTCACGAATGATTTTGTTTTCTGAATTCCAAATTTTAGTACTGCCGCCAGGGGAGACTGAATAGATGTAAATCGGAGCAAAACGAAGTATCTGTTTCGGCTCGACGAGGGTTAGCCTGCGTTCAGACGAAATTACTGAAGTAATAATAATACTACTTTAGTAATTTTGTCTGTAGGGGAATACGCTTTCCAAGTGAGGGCTTACATCGCTTGAAACCGATAACACGATTAATGTTTCAAACTTACCTATAAACATGATTTCCTCTTTTATGCTCTTTATATATTCGTCAAGTATTGCTCAACTTAATACTGTAGTTTACTTTTTGACATCGATGTGGTAAGTGTAGGATAATGTGTTGAGATAGGTATTAATTCCCTTTCTTGTCGACCTTCAGTTCCTATATATCCCTGGTAAGTAATCATCAGTGATCAAACTTTTTGTATCATTAACAAAATGTAGATCGAATCGAAGAGAAAGGCCCTTGATGAGAACGAAACGAAGTTAAGAGAAGAGCTGAAGACAAAAAGCGACCGTTGTCATCATCTGGAGAAGGAAGTTTCGGTTGGTGCATGACACTTTTTTCCAATACCAAATGATTAATAGCGATGTCACGGGCATATGTACAAGCGAAATTGGGCTTGGTTATTGTGAAATATTATGCGCAAATGCGGGTCAATTAGCATATTTTATTCTTCCTAGCATTCGATCTGCCCGGAGTTGCAAACTTCAGGTTACAGAAGAAAAATATCGCCGTATACAATTGGCTCAAAAAGATAACTTTGTCTGACCCGCTCCCTGGAATGGCTTTGAATGGTTCCAACTTTCAAATTGTAGTGTGTCTTGCCTTAGCCATTTTTACAATTTTGCGAATATTTTACTGTTTTCGTATCTAAAAGTAGAATCAGTAGTCAGTTTTTAGGTTTTGCATTAACCGATTATGCTCTGCAAATATTTTAGAATTACAAGCAGCAAGCTGATGATGCTGATATGCGATATGACAAACTTATTGAAGCCGGAGAGGAGATGAAAAAAGAGCTGACAAAGAAAATTGAGGTACGTTACAAATGATAACCTGACCTAATGATATTTATATGTGCTGTAGCCAGGTATGAAGACTTTCTCCTTTGTTCTTTCTTTATTCCCTATCCACAGATTATTCTGCTGATTTTTTTCAGTCACTCATCACCACGTAACTTACCAACAGATAGAAAGTCTTGAATTCCGCGTGTCTTTATTTATTTATTATGTTATTTATTCTGCTTCCCTTAGTCATTGGAGGAATCATTAATTGCTACAAAGAAAGAGCAGAGGAAGCTGGAAATCGACCATAAGAAATTGGAAGATGAATTTCAAGACAAAAATAATAATCTCAAGGCGAAGGAAGAGGTACGGTTGATTTCAACTTTCGTCAGTATCATTTAAGAAATCGGGAGGAATTAATTGAGCAGTTTCAGTTAAATTCAGGGCAGATTTCAAAGGCATTTCCTGTCTTATCTGCAGTGAAGTTTTGGAGGTGTTGATTTAAGACACTTTATTTACCTATGTATCTTGGTGGCTCCCACTATATGGAGGCCCTTTCACTTTCTGATTTTTCAGATGTAAGGATTTATATTGAGATTATTTCAAGCCAGGCCTGAGAAGAGACTTTATAGGCTTTTACAAAACGGCGATCTCTTTTGGTCTCGAAAGGATTCCACTCGATAAATTCATGATATAATGCGTCAAAATGAAGTATACATTCGAAGGTCTCCTCAAACTTTCCTCGTGTCTCTCCATTTTACACTAGTTTGTTTAGCACCCTCAATCAACAACACTGGATTAAAGCAGGATTATTACTTCATACTGACCTTAGTAAGATGGAGGCTGTTATTCTTCATACTGACCTTAGTGAGATGGAGGCTGTTATTGTTGTATGCTGCTACCGGTAAAGTGAAAGAGAAATGCAAAGCTGCTTTCACAAACAATAACAGTTATAATTTTCTTGTCTTTCAGACGATTGCGGCTTTAGAAGGGAGTTGCCGCAAACTCGAGCAGCAAGTGACGGATATTTTAAGCAAGAGCAAAGAGGTTGCTCTGTCGAAGGAGGACAACTCACAAAAGTAAGGAATATGTCGATGTTTAAGATTTCAGACTGAACTTATCCATGAGCTGCTCGTGAAATAAACGATCGTATTGAATCTATGCAACAGTAACTTTAAAGACATTGTAAGGTTTACCTGTATTGGATGGCGCAGTTATAGTTCCGCATCCAACTAACCAACCATGCTTTTTGGCTTTAACATTCATCAAGAGTGCCAATTTCATTATGCGTATATGTAGAAACATGGACAACGCATCAAGTAATTGTAGAAGTGATCCGTTGTTGTAAGATTTAATCGCTTTATCGCTTAATTGTCTAATTGGTCTATCTTGTAGTCTAAATTTCCGGAATTTAACAGGCATGATATAAGAAGTATTTTTAGGACTACAGTACTTGAGTCCACGCATGATTTGGCACCAGACACTTCATTGGCAAAGATCACGGTGCTTCAGCCGAGCGCATCCAAACAGTTGGAGTTGTACTTGTTGTAAGGAGTAAATCACTGTGCCATGTTATTATATAAGCAAATGTTGCATGCCATTATTGACCTTTCCCTGATGTAGTCTAAGTAGCCGCTTTCCTTCACTCATTTATTGTCATATGTTGTTTTTACAGGGTAGAGCTTGAAAAACAAGCAGCAGAACTAGCTAAGACAAAGAGGACGTTAGAAAATGAGATCAAGGTTTTGCAGGGTGAACTAAAGACATCACAGCAGGTATTTTGGCATCGTCTTCGATCGATCTATTCTTATTTATGCTCAGCATCATGTGGCTGGAAGAGTAATTTTGGTCTTTTACTAGGCTTAGGTACTTTCCAAACTATTAATCCTCTTGATACTATAAGGTTATTATCTCATTTGACCTAATATCTTGATATTGTTGGAAACGTAGAAAACATTGAGCTGGTATGGATTCGGAGTTCCATTTTTGAATGCATAGTAAAGAAACAAGGCCGGCGAAACTGGAGAAGGCGGGAGGGCATGGCAGCCCCACTGCCCCCGACGTCTGCTTAGTTTAGCCGACCCTAAGAAAACCGATGTGAAAACGGATCTTGCGTCATCACAGTGGATTATAGTATGCAAATTTCTTTCGTGGATCGCGGTACACAAAGGCTTTTATTAGACATCCCTTAGAGTTCCAAGTTTTCAAAGGATTTCAAACATAATTTGAAAATAGACCTGTCAGAGAGGCGTAATTTTACTTTGTAAAGTAAACAACGAGGGGCACTAAGCTGTTCTTGAGATTTGTACATGGCTTATGAATAGAGAATAGTGCAGACGTACACACAGTAATTCCTGCAGTTTATTTGAGAGATCAACAGGGAAAGCTGTCTTATAGAAATACCATTACAAACCAACCTGTCGCTAAATGACAAATATTTTGGCCTCTAATAAATCGGATTTGAGTTACTTTTGACGTCAGATACATTATCAAGGACGCTTTCGACGGGAATCAATGCAAGAAAGCGCAGCTCGGCAATGTAGGCTATCCCGTTCCATAAGTATATTGCACGCTTAAAGCTTGACGGGACCTTTTAAAGTATTTTGCGACCTTATTGTGGGTCTTGTCTATTTAGCTTTCATTGAAAGTTTGATCATATATTACCCATTTTTGATAATAATCATATATTACCCAGTTTTGATAATTTTCGTAATCACTTGTACTATCTTTATGTGCAGAGTAATATTTCATTGAAGAAAAGAGTAGAGGAAGCACAAAAAGAACTGCAAGAAGTAAGATAATTGTGATAGTTCTTTCATTCTAAGTTTGGAGTTTAGGATTCAATCCCTTTCTTTCACTCAAGTGATAGTTTTAATTGGTAGTTACTGCCTTGTGCCCCAACAGTGCCCTCGTAGTACGCTTCTATTCTCTTGAGGGAGTAATTAACAGGGTGTGTAAAATCTGGAGCCCCAGAAATTGGATAAAATGGAAATGAGGCCTTTATTTCTGGACGTCTTTGCTTCAAGGTTTTGCTTTTACATTCTGAATGTTAAGGAACTGTTATCTTATGAAATGTTCACATTTTACCCAGGAGGTAAATTGGAATGCTGATGACACTCAAATTCCATATAATGGATAAAGTGTAATTTCACATTGTGATTTAATTAAGATAGTAGTACAAGAGGTATTGCTTGTCTATCTGGTTTTTATAATAACGCTTTTAAACTTGATATTTCACGACAGTTATTTATGGGAATTTTCAGTCACACGTACCTTCAGCCCCTTTTGTGTATTGGCTTATTAACTATCGACATATTCCATGTTTAATCCTTGCTCCTTCACATATAGTAACAATCGGTTTTGTAACTCCTATACACACTTTCGGTGCATTGTTTTATTTTCCATTTTTAATGCCTGTTACTTCCAAGCGTGATTAGCCTGTATGGAATGTACATAGACTCGTATTAACTGCTTCAGCCACCCCCCCCCCCCCCCCCCGCCGGTAAATAGGAAAATAATGGAGTTGAAAAATTCAATGAGGTGTTTTTGTACAGTAACTTACCAAAGAGTTTCCCTTCGTAGCATTTACAAAACTTTGCACATAGTAAAATGCAACGGACCTTTTCCCGTTTAGATTACTGAAAAGTATGAAAGCAGAATATCCAAACTACAGAAGGACCTCAGCAAGGTATTGTTACTTGCATTCTGATATGAATGGTATTCAAAGTTTTTCATGGCAATCTGAATGCTAATCATTTTTTCATCATTAAACATAACGCGTGTTATTATGAATATCAGGTGCGGTGGTTATGTTTATAGAGTATGCGTGGAGAAGGCCGACGGACAATATGAGAGGGAAAAGGAGAGGCGGTTGTGTTTATTCGCAAATATCTTCAGTTCAGCCTCGACTCGTTATGAGAATCATATGCAGTTGATGCAATTCTGTCGCCAGACTTTCTGTTAGTGACAGCATTCTTGAAATGAAACAAGGAGAGGAGAGATAGAGCACGTACGGTACCCATTACGCGCATTAAGCGTATGTTGTTACATGATTATTTCATCGGAATGTTTAAGTGTCAGATGTTCTGGTACTTATTTCCCAATCCAGTTTTCGAATCTTACTTAAATGGACAGTTATGGACAGGGGCAAGTCTATAAGGTCGTTAAAGTGACGAGCATATGGTGACAAAAATAAAGTTAGAGTTTTCTTTGCAGCCGGAGGTTTGTCTATTAGCTGCACCTCAAACCACGTTTCTCAAAGGCAATAAACAGTGTTGAAGTCAGTCTCGTGCCCTGATTGAGATTAGTTCTGCTACCGGTACAACATGATTTTATTCCCTACAGGCGAATGAAGATGCGGCCAAGGCAGCCAAAGAACTCCTTACAACAAGAAAATCTGCCAGTACGTTGCACGACAAGATCAGCCAGTTGGAGGTAATTTTAACTTTTAATTATTGCCGTAAGCAAAAGCATTGGAACGTTGTCGGTTATCGCTATGCAAATTGCTTAAGACCAGGGTGACAGCTCTTGCAACAATCCCTCAGTATTAAATACTTTTATACTAGTGGAACTTTTGCGCATGCCTGGCAGAATTTCTAGTTCGTTTTTAGGCCTCAGTTATCCGATCTGCCCATTCTTTGAGGCAGCAATTTTTAAATGATACTAATGTATCTTTTTTAGTGTGTAAATGTTCGCAGAAGCCATTTGTATAGTTCAAGTCACGAGGATATGTTCAACAAGTCGTTGCTAAAAATGAAGTTCTCCTTTTCCAAAATATTTATAAGACCTTATACAAAAGAAAGATAAAGTAGTATGCATCATCGTAAGTAGGCGCAAAAAATATTAGCAGATATGTACGATGAAATAGGCCAGTTTAGCTGTAGTTTACATTAAGCATACTATTACCTGAAACAAAAAGATTCTTCCTTTGAGCCTTCCTCTCTCTCTTCCATCAGCCCGGTGCACAAAACTTTAAATGAATTTATAGGCTCTCATACCATATTGTTTCTTGTGCGCTTCAGTACTTGTATATAAGTTGTTGAAAGCGTTGGTCGAGATCGGTTAACCTAGCCGCTCTAGGACTACTACCAGAAATGACTGAATCGAATAAACCTATTTAAGGTAATAACTTTAAGGCTTTATATCTTCTCACGATGCTATCATCAGCGATGAAACTCTAAAATTTCGTATCAGTGCAGGTTACTAAGTTTAACTGTCCGTTTATTAAATAACAATTCTAGCAAACGAGACTAAATATTTCCTGTTCGTATTGTAAGGTTGAAGTTGAGACACAAAGACATGCTGCGGAAGAAGCTGCTAAATCGAAGGTAGGCTTGTTAAACGATCTGTTGATATCAATATTTCTGGTTAAATTCCTGTTACTTTGATTGCACTCACCAAGAATATTCGTTCTGTTATACGTAGTAGATTATTTATGGTAGTTTAATGCCGTCTAGTTTATTTGTTGTCTTTAAGGTCCAATTTTCATTTGAAGCGATAGAAGTTGTATGTTACATGCCAGTTGTCTTATTGTAGAAAGGATTGTGCATCCTCTAGGAGCATCAGAAGAGAAAATGAGATAGATTTTCGCGTTAAAACCCTCTATTATAAGGGAAGTTGATTTTAGCATTAATCTGTTGGCGTGTAATGTAGACCAATAGAAATGCACATGCTTTCAATGCAATGATTAAATTTGGCTTTCCTACCACAAAGGCTTTTTACCAAACCAACACTTGCGGTTCCTTCGTTATCCCAGTTATCCTTGGAAAATGAAAGTGTACACACTTAATTTATGTACAGATACGGGCTTTATCCTCACTCCTTTTGTAAAAATGCGTTTACACAAAAGATATTTAAACTTCGCCAATCCATTACCCCGTAGACAATCAAGCACCTGCTACCATTGCAAGTGAATCTATCTTTAACTTAAATGCTCCCCCCTCTATTTACAATTTTGTTATATGTTGATTCTAAACTTGTGATTCCTAAGGTTGCACAAGAGATTGAGGGGAAGTTACGACAGTCTATTAAAAACTACAATGATGCAAGAGCAGAAAAGAAGGTAATGTTCGGATTTTACAAGTTTGTAAGTAAAAGATGCTCAACTATTTTCAATTTCATGTACAACGGTCCGGTTACAAACATTTCTTGTAAACGTGTGCGCGGATATTCCATACAGATCACCTTTTGATCCAGCCTTTGCTTCTTCTGCGTTTATTTACTTTTTTGTTACTGTGATGGAGATTTTTAAAAGGAAGTTCTACATTTTACATTTTTAAACAGTCTTGAGTGTACATACACGTTGATATTTAAAGTAGACCTAAGCAAACGTTCTTTCCTATGTGAGGGGCAAACCACGATTGGGGCTCTTAAAAAATTAAAATCGGCTTGCTTTTCAACACTTAATAAACACTTATCCGTCTGTTTGCCTGCTTCCCCAACTCTCTTCCTTCCTTGCTTCCTTCCTTGCTTCCTTCCTTCCTTCCTTCCTTCCGTTCTTCCTTCCGTCCTTCCTTCCTTCCTTCCTTCCTTCCTTCCTTCCTTCCTTCCTTCCTTCCTTCCTGTCTGCCTGCCCCCACCTGCGGACTTCCCTACCTTCCTGCCTACCCCCACCTGCGGACGTCCCTACGTTCCTGCCTGCGCCCACCTGCGGACTTCCCTACCTTCCTGCCTGCCCGCCCCACCTTCCTGCCTGCCCCATGCCTGCCCCATGCCTGCCCCGTTCCCTACTTTTCTGTCTACTCTCCTGTCTACATTACTGCTTTCGTACCAGCCTTCCTTCCTTCCTGCCTGCCTGCCTTCCTGCCTGCCTTCCTGCCTGCCTTTCTGCCTGCCTTTCTGCCTGCCTTTCTGCTTGCCTTTTTGGCATCCTTCCTTCCTGCTTTCCTTCCTGCCTCCCTGCTTGTTAGCCTGCTTAGCGGATGTATGAATAGTAATAGAGGATAATGGGATCGGTAACAGATAAACTGGGTAAATGGTGGATTGGGTAAATATAATAATACCTTGTCATGTGTGTTTTTTTCTAATTTTTATTAAAAGATGGTCGATGCCAAGCTGAGGCAGGCGAATGTGGACCTTACAGAACTGAAGAAAAAAACAGAAGAACTAGAAGAAGACTTAAAAGAAAGAGATCGACAAGCCAAGAGCCAAGATTTGGTATTATATTTAATCGTTTTTCACTACCTCATCTTGTTTTTCATTATTTTCTACTACTTCTTATATTTTGTAGTTTATTTTTTTTATTTATTTGTGATAGGTATATTTCTTTTGTATAAATATGGTTAATGAAGTCAACCGGAACAAAAATCTGCTTAATCGACTGCTTGGTAAAGAATAGCGATAATGTATCTCTTAAGTATTAAATATGTACATGTTACGGTCAAATGGGGCCAGTGCAATATGACTTTATCACGCTGCTATGCGTCAAGTTTCTGCGTTTTACACGAAAATGACACTTTGATATTGAGGCAGTAAAGAACGTTTGTATAGTTATCGTTGTATTTATTTTTCTAAGTGAAATATACATTTTACTGTAAAGAGGAGGTGTATTTTTAACAATGTACAAAAGCGTGTAAAGTGTTTTGTACGTTTGTAGTTATTTACATATCAAGATACATTTTACGTGTAGCTGTGTAAGAATTACGAAAATCAAATAGATACCCTTCATACGAAGCCATGATCACGTATTGAAGCTGTAGGCAATGACAAAGTATTACAGGCTGGCTACCTCTTCCTGCGTGTTGCGTAGGATTCCTCTGATTGGTTGACAACCAATGCCTTATATGGAATGATCATTATATTATTTTAATAATAGATGATCCAAAGTCAGTGATTCATTAATGGGACCACCATGGAAAGTGTGTGGCAGTTCCAGGAAATATAAATTTGATTTATATTGACTGCAGTACATACTCGTGATCAAGTAGCCTTTTAATCAAAGTATGTAATGGTCTTACTCCTGATATTTGTAAATGGCACTCGTACAACGTTGAGAAGAGGAGATTTGAGATCAGATTTTTTTAAAGAGAGATAACGTAAATAGTGCGTTAAATGAACGCGAGTTATGTGGTTGTGTAAGGTAGAGAGACAGAGAACTATTTTAACATCAACTCAAGGTAGTTTTAATTGTGACTAAGCACAGTATGATGTGTATTTAGTATTAGTCTAGTGACAATCACCGAGAGAGTCTTGTCTGTGGGTGGCGTAGCTTGTAGAGAATTAGGAAGCTAGGAAGTTAATGTTGCTGCCAATAATTGTAGAAAGTAACGTTGGATGTTGTCGTGCGCTATTGATCAGTTGTCAATCATAAACTTACCGTAATAATGTACGGAACTGTAATTGTTATTAAATTATTAGATAGGTCGCTGACCATATTGATGGGCATAAGAGAAATGCAATGTATGTGTTGAGGCAACTAGAATGAAAGATATGTTTTCGAAGACGGTATACTTGTTGAAAAGACTTAAAAGGGTTAACGCCACTTGTACAGCCATGATGCAGCCCAGCAACTAATTCATTTAAAGTAGAGAAAAGCTAGAGGTCTCTGGGGGAGTTAGGCCTGTTTTGTGCTGATTCTTTTCATACCTATCGTACCCGTTATATCAAATTCATGTAGAAGCTTGTAAGTTATTCCTGGACATATTGCTGCATGTTACAGTGAAAGTTAATTTGTGTTTGGAGTGAGATAGTGATAAGGAGGGATATTGACCGGAGGCGAAATGGAGAGAAATGCGAAGCGGAGGGTAAGATAAATACGGCAAAAGAAGATGAAAGTGAGAGATCAAAGTTTGGCGAAAGACTAGCAAGGTGAGTAGACGTTTACATTTTGAGATGGTGTGATCAGGTGGAGTCAATACAGTTCAGCCCTAGACGGCCACTTTGGTTAAGAAGACCATTAGTAACTTCCATTAGGCCACTTACTTACATGAGAGCTGGTATAAAACAGCATAGTAACATAATGTCGGCAAAGAGGGATAT
The DNA here is from genome assembly GCA_010016065.2 of Carybdea cf. marsupialis auct. non (Linnaeus, 1758). Classification (NCBI taxonomy): domain Eukaryota; kingdom Metazoa; phylum Cnidaria; class Cubozoa; order Carybdeida; family Carybdeidae; genus Carybdea; species Carybdea cf. marsupialis auct. non (Linnaeus, 1758). The sequence continues at coordinate 10,798 of JAAAKL020009812.1, forward strand.
GAGGCATCACATTATAGCAAGTCATTCCACTTTCAAAAACGTTCTCAAAATTGATAGGATTGGAAATCATTTCCACCACATTATGCTAACTTATACATTTGCTGAGCATCAGCTGCATTCTAGATAATATAAAGTGCGATTCTCATACTTGTTGTTCCAGATATGAAAATTTGTGCCAGTTGAATTGTAACAATGAAGTAGGGCCAGCAGATGTGTTCCCTTTTCAAAATTTTGTCGTCCAGTGTTTGATTGCACGTGCTATTGACAATCTTGGGCCAATTCGTATATTTGATCGTATTCGTAGCTCGATTAAAATTGGTTTGTACTAGGATGGGATGGATTGGGTGTCGATGTTAGATTTTCCATTTCCACCTGTTAATAATTTGTTTCCGTAAGGCCACACTTATTACCAGGTATTTTAGTTGTGTCTTGCACGCAAAATTGTTTTCTCAACATTCATTGAACTACAGTTCAATCTTATATATAAATACGATCTGACGCAGTACAATTAGCACCGTTATTTCATGTTTTGCACTAAGCTATAGATAGTGCCTTATTCTATGTAATAGATAATGCAACTAATGGCTTGCACATCCTACTTCTATTTCATAGATGTGGTTGTTGTTATTTGATTTTATTGTTTTTATTATTTGATTAAGGATAGTTTTTCCATGTCCACATTTTTCGTAGCTAGTATATTTAGTCATCTAGCATTTAGTTATCTACAAAAGGCACACAAGCTCATTTGATGTTTGCAAATTCAATTACTATGTAACATAGATGTACAAGCATTATGTAAAAGAATATGGTTTAGTTTATGTACCTTGGCAATATATTAAGTTATGACATGTAATCTCCTAGTACATGTGTAGTTACATACGAAGGTCGAAATGACAGTGCAATATGGATTAGCCCGATATAGGCATGCCAAGAATGGCACACGTGTATGGAATCATGTACATTCAGAAGCAAGCCTGCAAACATATATAAACACACACAAACACGCACGTAGATAAATAACTTGTATAGAGTGCAGCTTTAAATCATCGTGTGTCTGTAGGTCATAGAAATTGATTTACTTGACTACACAGTTTTTAATATACTTCTTTATTTAACCAGACTTTTATTAGTGCAGTTTATGAAGAACATTCCAATACAATAGTTGATAAAAATGCATGGAAGGAACTGCAACAATGCAACTATATAGGGGAAGCTTTCAACAAAACTGACTTCGAATCGCATCAAATTGTCAAGTAGAGCCCATTAACAAGGGGAACCAACACGTAGGGCCCTGATTTATTAGGTAGTAGTTTCAGAACTACTTTTTGAAAAGGCAGCAATTTCACTGTTTTGTTTATTAGATTATAGTGCCTTCTAAGAAGGTGATGTAACTTGACTCAGTAGCACTATTATATATTCGCCATGGCTAAGAGAAAGAAGGAGTGCCAGGTTGCACCTCGGACGTTTTCATAAGTCTTGTATAAGGGATGAATGTCTTTACCTAGCTAGCATTGCATAAATCTTTAGCAATCTAATTTTGTGACAACGCATCTTTTCAGACCGTATCCATGTTGAAACAAACGTGCACCATGTTAGAAGGGCAAGTGGAAGAACTTGAAGTTATGAATGATGAATACCAGGATCGGGAAGAGCAGTGGAACTTAACAAAGTAAGTACTTCGTTAGTAGAGTTTTCATAGAATTTTCATTGGTTGTGCTAAGAGGGTACCTGCATAGCCAAGGCTTTTTTATGATGATATGATTAAGACACTGACACGTGATAAAAAAGAGAACTCTAAAAATATTACTTTAATAGTCTTATTTTCAATTCCCGTGAGAATGACTTTTCTAGACAACCATGCCAATTATTATTTTGTCTGTTATGTTGATGGTTGAATTTTGCTTTCGGGTTTGGGAATTTTCGGTGGTACTCTTGGGCTGGAATGACCTCAGCTATTTGAAGTCTAAAGTCAATAGGTAGTAGATCAATCCAGTTAGTTCAAGTAACTGTAAGTCTACAACTTATTGTAGTGGATCAGTGTGCTCTCATTGTTACGGAGGCCAGGTGTGAGTAGAAGTAACTTTGAACTGGAGCCTCGAAGCAAGATGTTCTGATGTTATATACAAGGTTACAAATTAGATCTATAAATCTACCAAGAAATCTGGCACAGTTAATCACCCACAACTGTAGTTGTAGGGTAACTTATCAATGATTCAAATCATTATTCAAAGATAACTAAGACTCGGTGAACAACTTGCTACACATGTAGTGCATAATTTGTTTTTGCTAACTAGGAATGAAGGAGCAATTCTAGGCGCTGATGCTAGAACATAAAGTAGCAGCAATTTCTCGAGTCGAGTGAAGGACGACAGACGTATTTCAATGCTACAGACCTTTGGTATGAAATAGGTAAAGCAGTAGTAGATAAAAATGCTTATATTTTATGGTAGCGTTGAGTAACTGCCCTAATTGTCAATTCCTTATTGCAGACGGCAGTTATACCAGACTCAAGAAAAATTGGAGCAGCAGCTTACAGAGGCGCTGCAAGCATTAGAGATTGAAAAGTCGGGAAGGTAATAATATTGGCAGTATTATTGATTTTCCCTGGTAGAATGATAAATAGGACTGTATTGATATGACAGTAAGGGCAGCAAGTTATAATAAACATAGAGAGAGTCCAAATTATGCTCATTTTCCATACTATTGGAAGTGTTACACATCATCAAGTATGTTACTAACGAATATTAGAAACTATTTAGGCTAAATTTTACCGGCAACAAATCTGGAGATAGCAGAAGCATCAGGACCTTACAAGTCTGCAGTTTAAGGAATTTGAGTCAACGGTGGTGGCCAATTACGTAAATTCACAGTACTACCTGAATGTGAGTGCCATTATCAATATGAAAGGAGTAGCAGAGGGTTTATGGAGTTAAAATTTATTTGTTATTGCTCATGTCAATATTGGGATATTGTGGGGACTTGCACATATATATTTATATATCTCAACATTGCACAGAATCGAAGTCCTTTTCATTTAATACTGGAATTAACATCATGGTATATCATCTTAACATTATAGTGACGAAACTTCTTGCGATCGTAGGTTAAAAACACAAGAGAAACTAAAGATCGTGGATTCAGATATCGTTGATGTAAAAACAGAAAGTTCAAGGAGGATAGAAAAACTTGAAGCTGTCATAGCACAGCACACCGAAAAGATCAAAGAGTTGACGAATCAGGTACGCATATACCGTATCCCACAGAGCATGATTTAAAAATTGCATGGCAGTGTAACAAGAGGCCGGGTTTCATTTCAGTTTCCTTAGCAACTGTTTCCGTCTTCAGCGCTTTACATTATGTAGCAACATGCGATTTTCTCTAAATAGAAGCCAACATCAATTGAATGAAGGTATTCGGAGAGTCGTTCTAGTTGTCGCATAAGCCAACAGCGCATGCGTGAGTTTTAGAGAGGCGGGAGTGTTTTTTATTCATCAATTGTATCACTTGCATTATCGGAATGTTACAAACGTTGTTAGTATGTTGAAGTTAGTGTTACTAGTTTTGCCACGTGATTGGGACGGAGGTTGTTGATTTATACTTGTTGTATATTTGCTATAAAGTACCTTTGTTGTCTTAAAACATATACTATGTGATGAGGCTGCTAAGTAAACATTGAACGGATTTACCTCTGCTGCCCCGCCACAACTGTATCACCTAAAACTTGGCGAAGTATAAAATAGAAAGCACTATTGTTTTAAATTATGAAATAGTAGCAAATGCATATATTTTTTCCATGCACAGCTATCAGACACCGAACGAAGCCGCGCAGTGGCCGAAGTGTCCGCTAAGAATCACGAGAGGAGACTAGCTGCGGAAGCAGAAGAGAAGCAGAAACTCCAAAACGAGGTCGGTTTTTTTTCTAATTGCTGTTTCTAAGAACTTGATGCGCTTCTATAGCATTTATTGCAGAATTTGTTTTATATTTCTTTATGTAAGGGAATGTGTCTGTTATTTTCATTGCATAAAGGGTG
>JAAAKL020009813.1:0-14827 GCA_010016065.2 Carybdea cf. marsupialis auct. non (Linnaeus, 1758)
AAACAGGACTCTCTTTACAAATTAACAGGTTCTCATTAATTTCTAATTGAGAATTATTTTAAGTCGAGACTAAAATTGAGAAATCATAAAAAAGGAAGGCAAATCTACAAAGTAGTAGGTGTTCATTGATAGCGGACGGATGTTAACGACTAACCTCTTCCCCAGTAAGATATGACACACCCATATGTTCCGTAGTCATAACTTTCAAATATTTCACTGTTTTACGAACATAGGTAGCATTGCAGCTACCGCACGTAATTTGTACAAATCTTTTGATAGTAGGTCTTTCCATGGACGATCTTCGAACTGACTTGAAAATGATGTAATGATTAACCCAACCATAAAACTCATTCATCGTTGGTCCTCTAGTTGTTATTATTCTCCTGGTTGTTGTAGTTCTCCTTGTCACTGTTTTTGTTCTAGCTCTTGTTGTTCTGGATGTTGCTCGTTTTGTTGTTTCGGTTCTTCTTCTTTCAGTTGCTTTGCTTTGTGGCGTTGGTAGCCTCGTTCCGAAACATATTTTGATATGTGTTATGACATTGAATATATGTATGTACGTCTGTATGTATGCTTGAAACGGTACTATTGCTGTTGCTTTATGCATTGCTCAAGGTGCTTGCGCACTTTGAGCACTCTGGCATGGTACCATATGAATTCTTTAAATTTCTTTTTAGCAGCTTTGCTAGTTACATAGCTAGGATTCAGTCTGAACGCTCTGTTCTGCACTGATGAGCCCACAAAGGGCGAAACAGTTCTGTGTGCAGATTGGGTATGTATTTATGTATGTATGTATGTATGTATGTATTTAGTTGCCACATATAAAGTATGAAATTAATGTTCCATATATTGCAATACACGTAAAAAGATATTAAAAATAAAAACTTTCTTACTATATATTTACAATAAATCTTCCGCTTCAACCAAGTGTTGAATGTGATGTTAAGTAATGAAGTCTTACATTTTATGGAGTTCTTTTTACTCTTTACTTTTTTATTATGCAGACATATGTTTACAGCTTAAATACTTAAACGATGTTGTGTTTGACTATAAGAGGGCAAAGGTCGGTATACTGTATGTATTGGACATATCTTTAAGTATGGATATAAACATATCACTTAAATGTAGTACGATTCAGTTTCATAGATAAAGAGGATGTAATATAGAGAGGAGATGGAAAATATCAGGATATGTATAGCAGGGAGACTCCTATAGGCAAGGCTACTGGGTAAAGAAGGAAAATACTGGAATGAACTATGTAAATTTTGACCAAACTTGCCAAACAATTCTTGAACTTCAGGCGCAGGATATGCAAAACATGAAGCTTTATCAAACTGACTTTACTAAATTAATATTCGTTTCCACGCGATGGATATTTAAGGCAAAGGTCGTTTAGTAATGACAAGGAATAAACTATTTGACATCTGAAAACTTCTCGCCTTTTCTCTAAATAATAACAATAATAATGATAATGATAATAATATATAATATATAACCTAGATAGTATGTCAATCTGAAAAGTAATATTTCCTATTTAATTAAATAGTTAGTAAACAAATATGTTTTGATACTAAGTTTAAAATCCTACAAAGTTGTTGCATTCCTTATCTTATTTGGTAGCGAGTTCCAAAGGATTGGTGCGGGAACGCTAAAATCTCTATCTCCATAGCATCTTGTGTGAGATTTAGGTACATTTAATCGACTAGTACTTGAAGGTAAATGCTCGATGAAGGCTTTTACTGATTACAACCTTTACTCAGTGTCCTTGCTGCTGCCTTAAAGCTACACTCACACTCTTATTGGAATAGGAAATATTTCCCCTAGTTTTTACAAAGCTGTTTGACTAAAATATAGTTGTTGACTAAAGTTGATAAAGTAAGGTTTTGAGGACTACTTGCTGCTTTTGTGCCAACAAGTGAAGTCTTTAACTCATTTCATCAAAAGTGCCATAATTTTATAAACTGTAGATTGATGAGCTTAAATTTATGCTCTTTTAGTAGCAAATTTGCAGTATTTGCAAAGTTAAACTTTTTGATCAAGTGAAAAAATAACATAATGATGACTTCAAGTGACTAAATACTCAAAATACTCAAAAACTAAATGCCAGATTAAGAGATACGCATCATGATTTGGTTGTTGTGCATTATTTAAAGCAAGGAATTGCAGCAACTTTAACAGACAAAACAATGTTTTTCATCACCGATAAACTTTTTGGAGATTTTTTAGGTATTATTTTGGTATTTACATGAGTAGATATTACTTTAAGTCTACTTGATCTTTTACTGTGCACGAACACGTAAGTTTTGACAAAGAAGGTTTTTCTGATACCGTGGGAGCATAGTTCTAAAAGCAAGAATAAAGCAGGAAAAGTGGAATAAGAGGAAAAGAGGAAGATGGGAGATGAAGACAAACTAGTAAACCTGGTGATGCGTAACTTTGGCCCAGCATGGAAGACCCAAATCAGTTGGAAAGGAATCTGGATAAACCGCATTCTCAAATATTTTTTTAGTCTTGTTTGACTACAATTATTGGTCTAAGAAAGTAAAAAGAAGTGTACAAATATGAAGGAGCAAATGACAATTTTACTGAATTTTGCAGCAGGTAAATTTGAATTGCATCGCGAAAACCAAACTATTTATGTCCATATAACATCTCTGATTCAAAAATAATAATAATAGAAATCCATAAATAGTGGCATAAAAATCCTATAAAAATCTGCTATAATTGGTGTAATGATGGAATGGTTGACATGCTAGCTACTAATCAGCACCAGAACAAAGAGATAAGTAAACATATATGAAGAGTTAATTAAATAAGAATCAAAATTAGATCATTTGTGTAAAGAGCTAAAGACATAAGAATAAAGAGTTAAAGTGAAGAAGAATATAGAGACAAGAACATAAGAATAAAGACTTAAGAACATTAATTTATAGACTTAAGGATATAAGAATAAAGAGATAATAAAAGTAAAGAGTGATTGACAAAGGAATAAAGATTTAAAGGCATAGTAATATAAAGATAAGCAATGATAATAAACACTTAAGGACGTGCGAATAAAGAGTTAACGATAAAGGATGTTAAGGACAGAATGTTAAAAATTTGAGAAGATAAGAATCAATATTACGAATATTGTGTTATGGATTCAAGAATGAAAATTAAAGTAAATGTGAATCAAACGTTAAGATCATAAGTATAAAGAGCTAACGACTAAAAAAATAAGAGTTTAGTGAAGAAGAATGTAGAGACAAGAACATACGAATCAAGACTTAAGAGCATAAATATATATACTTAAAAATAAATAACAAGATAGAAGTAAAGAGTCAAGGACTAAATTATAAAAAGTTTAGGAAATGAATATAAAGAGTTAATAAAATAAGAATAAAGATTTAAAGGCATAGGAATATAAAGATAGGAAATAAGAATAAATACTTAAGGACATGCGGATAAGGAGTTGAGGAAATATGATTGTAAGGACATAAAATTAGGAAATTGAGGAGATAAGAATGAAAAGTTAAGAATAGAGAGATCAGTAAATAACAAAAAATAGTTAAGGACAGAGGAATAAGGAGTTAAGAATATACAAATAAGGAATTTAGGATGCTAGAATAAAGGAATGATGGTATTTGTATAAGTACGAACTTTTCTTCCCGAGGTATTTTCCTAAAGAAGCTGATGATCAGAAAATGATCTGTGGCCCATTTTCAGTTTTTTATATATGTTATTTTCACTTATTCAGAAAGTTGTATCATCTTAGTAAGACTCGTATCTGTAACATTGTAAGACGATAATTTTACCTTGTTGTTATTATGTTATTGTAAGTGCCTTAAGCATAAGTGCAAGCAATGTTATCTCAGAATAGTGAAGAAGTATCACCATGCTTAGGATTACGTCATGTAATAGTATCAGCTTCGAAATCCGTTTTATCTTCAGAAAATATAAAAAATTGTTTGCATTGTATGTGATAACTACAAGATTAAAATAATATTCCCCGTCTGTATAAATTATATCTGATATTTAATATGTATTCTTTAGAATTTTAAAAGAGCAAAACAATATTCAATGGATCATTTTCGTAATTGTAAGCAAACTGCCTGAAGCTGAGTGTGCACTTCCAAACATGAGCAGCGATGAAGAGTTTTGTAACTCGGATTTACAGTCTATGTAATATTGCTATTTGACAAGGTTAATCGACAGATTACCAAGCCTCCTGGGCGTTAATGCTGGCTATAAAACACCATCGTCTAGTACTTAGAATGGTATCTCGCTTTATGACCTAAAGAGGGACAGTTATCTCTCCAAATTTAATTAATTCGATATATGTTGCCCATCCCCAGTGTCAAGTTTTTACTTTTCTTGCAAATAAATCCTTGAAATCCTTCCTTGGTGCTCTACCAGACTAATTCTGTCACTAATAGAGTCGGCGTAAAGCCTGAACCTTAACAAAATAGGTCTGTTTTGCCGATTTGATGAGGTAAAGATACTGCACCAATCTAAGTTTGTCATGGTCAATGTCATCAAATCTGCTTAAATTTGTACTAAAGACTACCCTCATCAAGTAAAAATCACATTGCACCCAACTGCAAATGTCTTTAAGATATCCTTAGCTAAAGTAGTAAAATCTTTTCAAAATTTCATTGCGAGCAACTTCTCATGTTTCTTCAGCGTAATCCGTTTACTCAAATCTTCAATCTTCCTTTGTTGTTAATCAACACCATCTTTCTGCCATCGTCCGTTTTCTATCCAGTAACACTGTCTGCATTCGTAAGACATTGAGTAAATCTCATAAAGGCACAATTTGCGTATTAGTCATTACAAATAACCTGCAATGTAAGAGAGGTAATCCCCTCTAAATACTTACAATTGATTGAAGCTCCTCCCATAGCTCTAAATTGGTATCTATGTAGTTCTAAGATGATTTAGATTGTAAAATCATTTAGCATATTTATTTTTTAACTTGCCTAGGTAACAAGTACTTTTACTGGAGAAAGGAAAACGCATCGTAAAAATACTGGCTGTGATAATGCAACCCTCGAGAATTTATATATTTTCCATGTAAAAAGAAGCTGATAAGATTTTATACATGAAAGTGCTATTACTTAAAGGGCACAAATGAGGAGAGCAACTCCAAAAAATTTAAAAAATGGCGACATGTTATGATTACCTACAGAAAATATATTCATACCTGTGATGCAGTAGCAGCTTTACAATTCGCTCATTCAGTTCAGGGAAGTTTAGTTAGGGTGACTAAAGGAGGCATGTTGGTAAAGATTTTAAGACGAAGCTCAATCTAAAAACTCTTAACAGTTTCCGCTGTCTACTCTTCAAGAAATGCGCTGGCTTTTACAGAAAGCTCAACAGTCTCCTTAGTTATGGGGGTAGTATGTTGGTTTTAGAATCCCTGGTCATTACACACGAGTAAAACAAAGTCAAAGCGTTAATTAGAGACATGCTTCTAGTAATACCGGGTAACGAAGATATAAGAAAATTTGTAAAGTAAATTAACACCTTTCTAGTTTTCATGAAAAATTCAGCTGTAAGTCATGAGTCGACAAAATTGTTCTTCCATTCATTTATCTGGCATGCTTTATAGGAAATTTTGTGTGAAGGTGTCAGAGCACTGTGGTACTCTCAGATCACAAGTGGTATAATAGCTACCCCATGAACCTCTTACTCATCAGCAAAACGGTTTCAAATAAATGTTATCCCTTTTGTCAAAAATGGCAATAATTTTTTCTGTAATACTAGAGATATCCATTACATATACAAAAAATACAGATTTCAAAGTCTTAAACAGTTTTGAAAACTGCAGTTCAATTGATTTCTTGTGATAGCAATAGATTGTCCACCCTAGCTACATGCGTACAAGGTATCTGTAAGTATTTAGAAACAAGAACAACGAAAAGTAAATTTCAATGACCTCCCTGACTTCCTCCGTTTGCTACCCTTAGCTCTGTCATAGAGCACTTATACCCAAAGCGACCCTATTCAGGCAAAAAGATGAAAATCTGAAATATTGTACGTAATCAAGATTTAAAAGTGACTATGAAAATATGCTAAAAATCTTATCTTGCCAATTAATTTTCAGGTTTCGCATATATATTAGCTTTTCTATCATTATAAAATTTTTATTACTATATTTAAGTAAACTATTGCTCTTCAGTCTTTTCCCCATGCAAGTTAAATTTGCAAAGGATTTCTACTCCAATTACTTGGATTTGGTAGATATACGGGTGGTTGCAGTCATTTTTTCAATGACATGCCATACCGTTCCAATTCTGTTTCAAGTCTTTAAGAAACTAGCACAGGCACTCTTCTGACTAAGTTAAAGTCTGTTTCTAACTATGTACTGTATTTCGGTTTTCACTGTAGGCCAAAACATTTCTGGTTCTTGGCAACAGACAGTCAAATTTATCTTTTACTCTTCTAACAGACATGCACATGATGCAACAACAGATGTTTTTGATATCTTCACATTTCTATTTCTTATTATAGATATTAAGACACTTCAAATATAAGCTCACTTAAAATTGCTAAGTAATTTTTATAAGCCCGGAGCTTATTGTCAGGATTCTGACATATAATCGCCATGGTGCTAATAGTGATTAACCATGACATCGAGCACTTTCATTACCTGAGACAACATACTAGATGGGATTCGAACCTATGACCACAGCATGAACTGATAGGAGTATCTCAAAAGGATCACAATAAATACAGGAGAGGACGCATTAATTAAATTATATTTGGACAATGTTTTATCTGCTTCTGAATTCTCAGGTATACTAGATAAATTGATCACGAATGCAAGCCTGGTGTTCTGCTTCATTACTTGCTGAATATTCATCACTGTATCACAGACGCATCAAAAAAGAGGTTTTGGACTGATAAATAAGAAAAAGTTGCAATAGAAAATAAAAATAAAATACTTTCCATTAACATTTCAATATCTATATTTAATATATTTCTTAAATTTCTTAAATTTTGATGCAGTTATGATAAATTGATATGGTGTATGAAAATCCTTACGTGGTCAGGTCATGTATGGGAGAATGATGGCCCCCAGAATTACGGAGACTTCGATACAAATGCCTAATGGTAAAAGGATTCAAGGTGGTGAGTAAAAAAAATATAACGCGACAGAAATGAGACTAGGATAAACTGTTGGTACAGTATCAGGACTATTCCACTGAGGTATCACTGCAGGACCACAACATTACCAAAACACAGAACTCAAATCTTCTCATAGTGATAACGACCAAGTTTGTGACATGAATCTGCATGTATGTTCTTTAGGTCTTGCATACTTAAATTCTTTAAGCTCTCTAAGAATCTGTATTATTGTACCTAGTTTAAATCATTTTATGGGATTTTTCTGATACATCATAGAGTTTATATTTAGTATCTCCTTGTTACTCTTACATACAGTTTTCGACTAATTCACAGTTTCAACATTTTTATTCTTAAGTCGATATTTATTAATAACAAAATTTATTCCTTAAACAGCTTTGAAGCATTAATCTCTTTTTAACATATTTGTTGCTACTAGTGAGGATATAAGAGGGCAGGGCAATCGTTTATTGTTGACAGAATAATAATAATAATAATAATAATAATAATAATACTGTTAGCTCGCCCAGATAGGAAGAGAGTATAGCTTTCGGATGGCAGGATGTGAAAATCAGTAGCAAATAGCTCTACAGACTATCTCACTAATGATATACTTGAGCATTTCAGCTGGTGAACATATGACATTCTCCTTTTTGAGAAATTTCTTGGTTTATCATTGCTTAATCTACACACAAGCTGACTCTAATGTTTGTTCGACTTTGATTTTCTATCATTTATGCATTTCCATGTATTACGGTCTTGAACACATTGTAATGCCCTCACTTATGCTCATGTTAATCCACTGTCCAACGCGGCAAAGAGGAAAATAGGGCATTTATTTGTTATATAGAAAATTGCTGACAAAAATAAACAAAATAAATATTTGCTCCTCACTTTCTCAGCATACATGTACTATATCATGCAAAGTACCTCTGTAACTCGCATGCTTTTTTATAAGCTGTTGACTTGTTAAGTATTAACACTTTGCCTATGAAAATTACTATCTGAGATACTTCAAGCCTGTTTTGCTTTGACTATGTATGGCTTTTAAGAGTAAATCCCTAAGCTTATAACGTGCTCTCCTACATTGCTCTGTTTCATTTATTGCCTTACGTAATACTTAGGACTAAAGATCTGATAAATTTATGACACTGAATCAATTTTGCAACTGGTAGGATATGTCCTCAATTCGCTGTAAACATAAAGGGGATAAATAAATTACATGAATATGTAAAGATTAAGGTAGTCTAAATATTAATGTCTTACCATTTCGAGAGCTACTCGAGTCAATTAACGAGTATCTAACGAAGTAAAAAGATATATTGAATTCTATAACTTAGTTTAAGCATCTGCGATAAGAGCATTTCTTCTTTTCAGCAATTTTATGTAAGCGTCGACCCATTGAGGTATCTATTACAACTTTAAAGAGTTGACATTACATAGATGTTGGTAGCAGTCCGTTCTATCCTTGTTCAATCTGCGACGGTATGCTTCCAGTTTCAATACACAGTTATACATTCACATTCAATCAATCTCTCATTCTGCGATTGCTAGTTTCCTGCAAAGCATGGCATAAATGTGTGAATAAAACACGCTACCTAAAACCATTTATGTAGTATACCATGTTCAGTCATCGTGTAAAATCTGGTCATTCCAAAATTCAGGATTCTTAAAATTATTCCTCTATATATACTTTCTAGACAAACTCTTTACTTGAGAGATAAACATCCATCTCGAAAAGAACTCGAGATGCTAAAACATTAAAGCAGGAAGATAGCCTGTTCTTCATCTATGCTTAGACGAAAGTTCACCAGTAAAATAAGGAAATCGTTCTAGCTTTTGCACTTTTAATAACAGAGGAAGAATTCCGTCAATCAAACCTGTCATCCTCATTGTATCAGTAACACGTTAGTTGTTGTTGAACTTGTAATCGGTAGAAGTTATTAGAATAAATTATCAGAGAGTTTTTAATTTCTCCTATAAACTACAGAAACGTTTACATAAGTAAAATATCATCTCAAAACTTTTGATTCGTGTCGTATTTCAGAATGTAGAGGCAAAAAAGTGCTGGTGAGTGTAACGTTCAATTCCTGATCTTCAAACTGCAACAAGATGACAAATCTGTTTTAGAAGGCATGTTCAAAATAAGGAAGGCTAAGGCTCAAGTGATATTTCCGATAAAGAGAGAGGAGTAATCAGTCACTGTTTTACTATGACTACTCTTCCTGTAAACGGAACATGGCAATATTATGACCTGTACAAAACAAAGATATGTTCATATAATTACCGGGGAAGCAATATCCGCTATATCCTGGTAGCATCTGCTATGCATATGTCCGCAGTAAACTTTGGGTTTCTGAAGATGGACACAGTCGATTGACCCAAACTACCAAGACGTGATAAAGGGGCAGGTTCAATTAAAAAATGAACGGTATTGCTTCGAATGTCTGACACGATTCATGCGCATACATAATCTTCAATTTTTAAAAATTCGGTTATTAATAACATCAAATATTAGAAAAAGTGCGACAAGAAAGGCGAAAACTGCGGGTTGAATCGGCAAGCAGCTGAAATAATCAGCAAATAATAGAAGAGAAGCATTCCAAATCCCATCCATCCATTCGTTGGGTCACACTTAGCCTCTACTCTCATAAAAACGCAGTTGGTTCTGCTTTAGCAATGATTGAAGCTTTATATAATTTAGGATTAGAATCAATTAGGTTTCAAATAACGAAGGGTTCGCAGATTATATTTTTATAACATTTCAAATATTGAACCCAGAACCAATAGACGGAAAGTAACGGGATAATGATGTAAACACGGTTATTTAATCTAAAGTTATCAAATATCTGCCGTGTTGTTTAAAAACCACCGAGAGGCATAAATCAAATAAAATCTAAGACTCGAAGGTATGGAGGAAAAGAAACTAAGAGAGTTGGTATACTTTTAAAGAACCTAAAAGGTAACAACATCACACAAAGATTGTGATCAAATCTGTTGCAAGTTTAATTTCAAAATGATTGAAGGCTGTCGACTATTAGCTAATCATAGGGTTAGATTCTGTAAGAGACATTCCATGAAAATGCACGTCTCCCAGCTTGTCTTTATGTACTACCATGTACCGCGTGCCCTTATATGAAGCCACATTTTGCAATATCCATCTACCTTGGAGGCTAAAATCATCTACCTGGGGAGCCTGCAGAGTCTTGTACTTAAAAATATGAGAGTGAGGGACATACCATCACTGAATCTGTGACATAATCTAAGTGGTGTACAGTATTTTTTGATTTTTGAATGATGCTTAGATATAGTCTCGCTGGCTAGAGGAGCGATCTCTAGACTTTATTAGCACGTTTCTAATTTTTAAACCAAAACATTAACTAATCTTTTAACTTACAATTAAAACAGGTTAGTACGTCCTTAACAACCAAAGAGTACCTATGGATACAGCACATAGTTCGAACGCATATACATACATATTTATGACGTAATTCTATTTTAGACAGCTGGATAGATATACACGTAGATGCCATGATTTAGCCACGAAGAATCGAGCTGTACCTCAAATCTGTAACTTTCTTATCACAGAAATGAAGATTCTGCTATGAAGTTGCTGATTTTAAACAATCGGATTTATCAGTGACATTTTTGTTCCAGATGTATTTCTCGTCCTTTCTGAACCAACCATAAAAACATAATGATACGTACCACTTTAATGCAAGAATACGCTGGAGGCAATGTCAGGAAGTCTAAACTGAAATCATCATAAGTCGTTAAGTTACAATGGGATAAAAAACGGATGCGTTATGATAACACGGTAGTGTATAAAAAATGGTCCGAGGTTGTTGCCATGGTAACTGCAATAACTGCAACTGACAATTGCTCTTGTGGCGCCTTGGAAATATACAGCACAGCTGTAATTCTAAGGAGCAAAATCGTTAACTTACAAATGCAATAATCCTTCGTAGTCTGACGAGACATACACACCCCACTGTATAGTATGCCTAGCCTAACATTCTAAAATGCAGCTATTAACTTTAATACCCAAAGGATATATTTCTAATGGTCTGAGAGAAGCACGTAACCATATTTATTGCCTATATATGGGTAATGCTTTGGGATGTACGAGGAGCTTCTTTTCTGGGATTAATCGAGCTAATTTTAAACTTTTGATGTTACAAACCTTTCCATTTTATTTATTAGTTGTGCACTTAATATTGCATGATCTAGTAAAAGTACATATGAGATAATTTATTTATCATTATCTTTTTTTAAGGGGGGGGGGGGGGTTGCTCCAGGCCTATTGTGTAAATTATCACATCCATTTGTTGTTCCTTCGGGCACTATAAAGCTAAACAATGTCGTTAAAGTTATTGTTAGCCAAAGACTACCATTTTCTTTATGAATGCATCAGATAAATTTGATAGTTGTATGTTCACTTCTGTAGAGCGAATTGAACTTTCCTGTTTCCAGGAAGGAAGTTATTTTAATACTTCAACTGACTTTTTCATGTAGCCTACCTCAGCGGCTCTCAACGATTTACTGTGTAGCATTTGAATGAGAAATTAACCCTGACGTATCTCATATATGGCTCTCCTCTAGTACAAGGGGTATCAAAAGCACAGTGGGAAGGACCACAAAAACCGTGTGTGATGCGAGCAGAATATTGCAAATGAAAATCATGATTTCCTTCTACCCATCATTACTCTCCCGGCTTATGGCTTCCTTGTTGAAAACGACTGCATTGTTTTGCAACTCTGTGTACGATAACAAGACACAGAAGCTCCTAGGGGTACAACTAAAGAGTTTGGAATAACAAAGATGCAATGCATTTGAAACAAAATGTAACTCAAAATGGGAGGATTTGAAAAGGTACGTTACAGAGGATACCACAGTAACAGACGATATGTCAGTATCGCTTTTCTAAGGTGTCACAATACACCAATGGTAAATTTTTCTGCTTTAGCGATTTCTGCATTTTAGAAATTTTTAGTAAATTGTCATTGAACGTCGATTTTGCATGATTTAATGTTAATCTCGAGTTGTTACGATGAAATGTCTACACTTATCTTCATGTTCAGTAATACTAGCTTGTTGGGTTGCAGTAAATGGACGCATGCGTTTGCAACTATACGGAGACAAAAAAGACGATCTTAACTCTGCCGAATAAGTTCCAACTTTTTCCGTTTCCCACTCTCTTCAAACATGAAACCTGATTGTGCATTTTGAGCAAGGGACCCTGATCTGTTTTCTTGCAAGAAAGATTCAGACTTAGCCGCAAGATATTTTAAATCCACTGATGTTAGTATTGTAAGTACCAGAAGACGCATTTCCTACCCTTCTCCTAATATCAACAGTTAACTGTTTGATGCTTCCAGCAACATAAAATTGAATAGATTTTTGAATAGTAATAAATTCATAGAAGTAACCAGCCTTCTTAATGTCGGGAAAGGGCCCATAATTTGTCAGGAAACCCTACCCTGTCCTGAAACGAAAAACCCGAATCTACATAGGTGTGCGTTGCTACCGTAATTTCCCTTTTACCGTAAAGTTCATTCAATATTTTCAAAATGACACTTTGGAAAATCTCAAATTAGAGAATCCTCCACTACTTCAAAAAATAGTAGTTCAAAATGGCAGATTCGAGAAATTTGTGTTTTCTTCGAAATTCTGTAATAAATGGTAGTTTTCAAATAGAAAACGTTATCTTTCTTTACTTTTAGCGAGCATTTAAAGTATTTTACTGCTAAATAAGGGCATTTTCTCTGGAATTTTTCTGATCTTTTGCCACTGCTAACAACCAAGCAACAATCTCCATAAATTAACGTAGATGACTTTAATACATCTTATTTATATGAAGTAAGATCACCTAGGGTTCCACACAAGAACTCTAAACAGCATAGGAACAATATTTCTCTCGCACATGAAGGTGATAAATATCAGGAGAAATCGACATATAAACGAAGCAAAATTGAAGCAAAATCACATAAACTGCTTATTTTTTCCTTTTAAGCTGACAGATATATTTGATAGAATGACGTTAGAGTATTTTTAGCACAATGAAAATCTTTTCCCAAACTAAAAGCACCGTGATTGTCCATAAGGCGCTGAATAAATTTCAATTTCCAGGATTCGTCGCCCACATGTTGGGAAAAATCTTTTACCTACAAGTGAAATATCATAAAATCTTCTGACAAAATTAGCATCAATATGTTTCAATAAGACTAAATTTCATTGTAGATGTGTTTCAGCTTTCAGACATTCCCTTTTTCAGAAATATCATGGGGTATTTAACGGTGCTGCTAAGGTACCCCTACGTAATAATGTGTAGCTCCGGACCTCGAGTAAAAGTGGATTAAAAAGTGTGAAATTCCTTTCTAAGCCAGTTCCCCCTTCATAATAAGTTCCCCATTCAAAAAATAATAAGTTCCCCATTTCAGTAATATGGCTTCAAACCGCCGGAAATGCATCCTTAAGCTTAACCACGATTTCAAAATGCAAAAATTTGACTTTTGGCAGACGTGAGGAGATATGTTTCCCAGTTTTTCTTGTTAAGTCTATTATATGTATTGACCTTTCATGGCGATGATTTGAACACGTTGGAGGTAAAACATTTTCAGAGATATAAATATTCTATCTCTTGATTTACATTCATTCCCTAATCGTGACCTATACAAATATATGCAAGGCGAATCGGAAGTCACCCTTTATCAGGCAAACATAACATAAAAAACATCATATAAATTTATCAGCAATTATCGAGAATCATGGAAATGTAAACAAAAGTGTGTGTTTGTGTGTGTGTGTAAGGGGAGGGGGGGGGGGTCAAGAGTAGGATCACCATATGAGTTACTAGCAAGCTCGATGCTCTCAGGAGTTTTATCAGGCTGATCTTTTATTTCTATTCAATTTTGTTACTATGGACTTTTATTTTGTACTATGAAGTTTGTTGTCAAATGAAGAAAGAAGAGGGGATACTCTTACGTACTGTTTACGTGAGGCAGTACTGTAGTAGTACTGTAATTTCGATATTTCGTGACAATGTCGCGCTAAGCCGAATCATTCGAATACTCCATTATTTCGCTTATGCATGTCCTACTCACTCTACTTCATAATTTCAGACTTCGTGTACATTCTATATCATATAATTTCGATCTAAGCTCTTTGTGATAAATTTAAGTTCAGTGGAAAAACGATTGCAGTAGAAAACTCACCATCTTCTATGAAGGTTCCTCTGCAGCTTTCAAAAAAGACGTTATCAATATAACGACCAAGATGTCTAAAATTGTAGTAGAAATCTCAAGTTGCAAACACTTTCAATCACTGAAAACACAATGTCGTTTTGAACTTTAACTGCAGTTTCTTAACACGAAAAAGGTTGACTCGCTTTAGCATTGTTTTACCATCGTGGTCTTCAATTCAATAAATGCAGTGTCTGTGTAAACTTGAAAGTCATTTAACTTTACTGCTAATGCTGCATATAACTTAATAAACATGAATTCATACGGCACTGGCGAGGATCGAACCCAGGATCTCCCACACCGCCGATTTAACCCCTGCACTAAATTGTGCAATTCTGATCCTGAATTCTCACCACCACCAGCAACCTAATTATCTTCGTTTTGCTATTCGCTCCCTCAGTGCCAGCGCAGTATGCATTCATGTTTATTGAGTTCTGCACTACGTATTCTATGTATGCTAGTGTGTCTGCCTGAGCACTTAT
>JAAAKL020009814.1:0-14826 GCA_010016065.2 Carybdea cf. marsupialis auct. non (Linnaeus, 1758)
CAAGAAGCACGCCAGGAGAAGCAAGAAAGGATTCTTCAGGAACTTCGAGATTTGCTTCAACAGCACACTATGAAAGTGTAGAAGCAAAGCAAGAGGAAACGATTGAATACCATAATCAACACTGTTTTCTATTTATCAGTGCATGATATTGAACTTTAAATGTTTATTTATTAAAAACTTTTACTTTATCTTGTTCATTTGAAGAAACCTCAAAGCCAAAGCCTTTTCTTAACCCAATTAAGGCTGAAATTTTTTAAATCCTATCCATTCTTAAATATTTTGATATTACCAAAACAGTGGTAGGGGACCTTAGTAGGCATTAAAGAATAACTCTATGAACCTTTTATGCTTAGTTATATATCTTTGCTGTTCTTTTCATTCGTATTCTAGAAAATGGAAAAATAATTTAATGTTTAAACGTGGAGATGAAAACATCAATAAAAATATCCAGAAATTTTACAGGTTAATAAAGATCTTACCAAAATCAATTGATTGAGATATTTAAGATAAAGCTCACTTTTTTTGGTCAAAATGTAACAACTTTTAGTTCAAGGGGCTAGATATCATGCAATTTACCTACGTTATGCCAAGGAACAAGTTTTTGTTTAATGTATTTATCCGTACAAATTTCGTAGTGTTCGTGGGTCACTTCGTAGGAGGTAGCTATGAGGACGTCATTTGGAAATAATTTTGGGTTCTTTATTCAATATACTCTAAAATAAGTTTGAGAAAAAGTCAGAACGATTAATAAACATTTGAAACGTCGCCCATGGGATATATGGAAAATTCTGGGTTAAAGTAAGGAATGGTAGGGCTCCTTCTTTACCAAACTGTGCACAGGGGCTTACACTAGGTTTTAAGATTTACGTTCTTACACGAGGGTCTTAGGGAGGGGGAGCTCGTTTCTATAACTCTCAAAGTTTCGTAAGTAGTGAACTCCAGAAGGTTGGAACTTGGCTTTATGGACATATTTTGATTCTCAAGAAAATCCTCAAGTAAAAAGATTCCTAAAATTGTAGAATAGCAACCTGTTCATTTTTTATCAAACTTAGTACAAAATCAAATTTCAAACTTTGAAAAGGAAACATAACATAACTGAATCCATTTTGTCATTGTCAATTTTGCCCAAATGGAGAAAGTTTTTTTAAGATTTTTAACAAAATAAAGCCATGAATATGCACTCTGTAAAAGGAAATGGCTTTCCATAACTTAATACATTTATGGTTTTGATTTTACCTTTTCCATTTCTGTATTGATGATAGTACTAACAGCGGTGGTCGAAAGCAGGAAAAGTTGTGTCGTCTGTGAAAACCAAAGCTTAAGAAGTGAACTCAGATGTGAGAGGGTTGGGGTTTGAATGAGATCGGAACTTTTTATTTATTTCAGTCTATTCTGGGGCCATTCCGATGCTCCTCCCATGCATCGGTGTTCCACTGATGTGCAAAAGAGAAATAAGGATCAGGATGTTATCCAAGACTGTTATGTCTGTATTCGAAGACCAGAGGATGAATGAAATCTTATATTGATTCATGATTTTCCCAAACGTATTTTTCTCTCAATTTCACTTGTGGCCCATCGTTCTATTTCATTTGCTCACCGGTTTTCACCGATCGCTGACCGTTATGTTGATCACTGTAGACATCCGATGATAGTGAGGCTAGGATTTTTTTAAAGAAAAGAAGTTCCAAAAAGTTTTTGATCACTCCGTGGAAATTCCGACTCACAAGGAGTCACCCTAAAATAACACAAAATGTCCACGGAAAACGTCAAGTAGCTTCTGGAACTCAATTCTAAATATATTAGCTTTCAAAGTGTAAGGATGCGTTATTGATTTCTGGTAAAAGCTATTCCAATAATCAGAGTTTTCAAATGGTGCTGAATTACTCTTCTATGTCCGCCTTTTGAGTGACGTCAGTACCTTTAACATCAAAAATTGAACTCTCTTCCTTTAGCTTTAAAGTTAATCCAAGTACTTTCTAAGTTTCATCTCTAAGCAACAAATTTTCAGAAGTATTGGTATTGACATGGCATCTACTAGCCCCCATGCTCCCAGTTCTTGGGACTTCAGTTTAAATAGGATTAAGTCATAAGTGAGATGAGATTTTGTCGGAGGACGGTGTTGTTTTCTGGTACTTTTCTGCACTCCGTGTTGTGTTTCTTTACCGATTTTCGCCGGACTCGCCAGTTTGTGATAATAACAGAAGATAATGAGATTTGTTTTGTAGTTGCCTAGAACATTTTGATAGAATAAATGACTATAAATGTGTAAAGCCAACAAAAAGGATAAAATTTGCAGATTAGAGAACATTGCAAAGTTAAAAGGATGTGGGATTTGAAATCATAGTTTAATGACCAAAAGGACTTGATAACTTCGACCTAAACTACGGCAGAAATGAACTGCAGTAGCATTTTTTATGTAACTCTGTAAGTAAATATTGATTCAAAAAATGTCAAACTAATCACTTTCTTTTCAAAGCTACTTTTACTTATTTCACTCTGTTATATTTGCAAAATGCAAAAAGGGCTTCAAATATAAACTAAAGTTTTATTTCCTTACAATTCAATTTTTTTTGTTACTTGGCTTTGAAAAAGTGGTGAAAACTCACTTTATTATGTATATCTCATTATTTAATTGTTTCAGCTCAAATGAAAGTTATGTTATGTGAGAAAGGATTTACCTCGAGCAAAACAGGCCCATCCCTGATCTTGTTTCACGGTTTAAATGAGTGTCAACTCAAATATTCCTGGTGTATGGTCAATATATACGTACCTTTTGCACTATATGAATTCGCTGCTCAACATCGACACAAGGCGTTGAAGTAAATATAAAACTATCTGTTATTATAAGCTACAATTTTTAAATGACTTGGTAACGGAGGCTCTCTGAAAATAAATCTTGCATCTGTACCATTGCTCAATTTCAAAATCAACAAGTTAAAGTAAAAGAAGTCTCATAACCTGAAAAGGTTTCAACATGAACTTATATTTAATAAAATAAACGAGCGGTGCAAGAGACGCCCTCCCTCCTTTATCGAGTCTTAAGTCCTAAACCAAACAACAATATTTGAATTGAAATTTACTGCTCTTAAATCAATTTTAGATACTTTTTGGAGAGAAAGAGGTTATGGTGGTAAAAATTATTTTTCATGATGATCTTCTACTTGCAATATTCAATGGATTTACCAGAAAAAACGAAGCGAGTTTTTATAACAGTAAAAATTTGACACCTATTGTTTGATAAAATTGTAAGACATGGTTCATAAGCAGTTCAATAAAGAAACTGCTTATTATTATTTTAGACTCGCGTGATTTAATGCTGAGCAGTATGAAATTTCTAAATATATTAGAAAGCAGTTAAGTATTCCAAGCTTGTGCATATTCATATGCTTGGTTCTTAATGCTTCTATACAATCTTCAGATATATTATCAAGTATTCGTTTTCAAGTATGAACAAGAAAAATGAGTTTTTCTTTTCTCTTTGGGCAAATGGATTTCAATTGGTGCCTTTGGAAGGGTTCTCACAGGAGATGAAAATATACGATCTACAAAAATAGGATATCACTATTAAAATAGCTTTAACAAGATCCTCTGATTCAACACATCTCATCTTTTGATGCTTGTTATTGTAATTTGTCATACTATGCCGTTTATCTTATGGATTCATCGCAAAACTATGTTTAAAGATAATGAAGCAAAAATAGTTTTAGTCATGTGTTAGGAAACTTATTTTTTTCCCTTCTACCGACATGAAGCCATCATTTAAGACTATCCCAGACAGGGAGCGCAGTAGACTTGTTCCTCACGATCCATCGTGACATCTACTGGGCAACTTTTGTGAATATTCTTATCTCACACCACCTTTATGGAGGAGCATCTTTGTAATGAAATTTTGTAATGTTGACGTCATGATTACCTCATAAGTGAAATAAACGTTTCTAAATTTCTACGGAAGAAATGACTGACACTAAACCTGTGTTAGGGCAAGAATTCAAAGCATTAAGCTTATTTCAAGATTTAAATACCTCTATCGCTTGGGCTAATTTAGCCGACCATAATAGCAAAGATAGGGATTTGTGCAGTGAGATAACAAAAAGCCTTATGTTTTTCTCTATCTGCGTGACAAAAATAAGCTACGTACCTTAGGTGGTTATAAGCATCACCACATTGCTTTCTTCAGTATCCTATTTTAATTGTACTCTTGGTTTTTAGTTGCAGATACTTCATATATTGACTTTGTAAAATTTGTTAGGAAAGTTGATATTGCTGCTGCCAGCTTGGTAGAGATCAGCATTACTGTACAAAATGATGTCAAGGAAGGCAGCTAGGATATGGTGATGTTTTAAAATTAAATATTGTAGTCTTGAGTGTATTCTTATGTCCCTTATACAGTGTAAACACAGTAAATACATTCAGATACATTTGTGTTTTGCTCGTAAATCTTCTAAGCAAAGAAATTTGTTTATGTTCTTCTGAGATATAGCAGGTGCGAGAGGATTCTAATATGCTTCACTTTGAATGATTTAACGTTAACTTGATCGTTTGCAAGTTGTTTGCACTTATTTATTTACAGTCTATTGTATGCAGCAAGATGTTGTTACTTTATCTAATTTTTCACGATGTAATGTCCTTGAAATCCAGGAAAGTGAAAATATTCGTAACAGCCCTAGTCAATGGCAGTGCTTAGATTAAAACTGTGAATCGGAAATGAAAACTAATAGCTGTATCTGTTAGCTGGTCAAAAATATTGTAACATTTGGTGTTTGGTTTGAAAGCAGCAGCTTGGTTCTATTCAATTTTTGCATTTCGTACCTACGTTTAACTGCAAGATTTTGTAGATTAGGTGCTTTTCAATTTCAAAAGTAAGAATCCATTTTCTCTATAAGCAACTTAAGTTATTGCTAAAGAGTAATTGAAGTTAATAAGTATCACAATCTCATTACATGAGTCCTCTATGATCTGTTATGCCCGAAACGGGAGCTGAAACAAACACTTAGCTTGTTCCAGTTCAAAAGTTTGCTTTTAAACTTACGACTTACTTACTACACCTATCTACCCACTACTACTGACATTGTTTGTAGAGGTATTTTTGGTACACAACACGTCCGAAACTAATAGACAACCAAACGGAAGCGAACTTTTAATGCCAATTTTGTACTAAAACGTAGAACTTAAGGTGTTTTTAAGATTGCTCTCTCCGATCTTAAGACTGTAAATTTATGAAAGGTGCTTTAAAAACCCTCTACATCGTACAAACACCCCGTATGAGAAATAACACTATCAATATTTCTTGTAGACTAATGGTTGACAGGGCCAGAATGAAACTGAAATACTGCATGTGTTTGATAGAAAGGAGACAGGAAAAAATTACAGCAGAAGAGCCATATGCGGCCCGTAAGCGATTTTAATCAGGGCTGCCAAACTAGTCCAAATAATGGTAAAATCCTATTGTGGTGTAAAACATCGCCTATTTCCCTTCCCCCTTTCTTTTGCAATACCCTTCTTTCCCAATATGTTGCACACTAGCTTAGACACATTGACTTTCTTGAAGGGTATCTTTACCGCTACAATTTTTGTCTCTTGTTTTGAATAGGGTGGAGAAAAAGATATTTTTTTCACTGTTGCCCGATCTACGGCTGTATGTTTAGTATGCAAAGTAAAGGTTGCAGTTTGCAAAGAGTACGATGTCGGCTGTAACTTAGCTACGAAGCATAAGAACTACGCTAGCAGACAGTCGTCACAAGAACTGATGGCTAATACTTAAGCTTTGGCAACTTATTTTGACTATCAAGAAAATGTTTTTCGCTGACAAACTGCGATCCGAGAGGCAAGTACCAAGACAAAATTTTAGGGGCTGGCATTCAAATCAGCACAGGCTAAGCAAGCCTTTCTCCGAATGCCATGTTTTCAAAAAGGCAAGTGAATGAAAAGCAGTGCGGACGGCAGGCTGTGAATTTGTAGACGTGCAAGTAGTGCTAGGGTTTGGTATACCACTGCGAGAAGAAAAAGATTTTAGCACTCTAAGAAACTCGATAAGTACTTGTACATTGCACTCGACGAAAATAAACAGAGGAAACCGGTATAACGGGAAAAACGGGCAGTAACTATTGATTACTTCCAGTGTGGCTTCCTAAACAAAGATATAAAACAAATTCCATTGACATTTAACCATAAAAACCAGAATAAGGAAAGCTAGAGAATCATAGAAACCTAACATAGTAGCTAAAGAACAATTGCAAAGGATCCACAAATCTAATGCTCTTGACGACTGCAAAAGGAAGCTACTATGTTATCAAATGCTCAGAGTAAAGGAAAAACCTCCACTATGAGCTTGAAAACAAAGCTAGCGATAACCTGAACAGTCAAGCAACTGAGTTTTAGTAAGCAACTAGAAACTAATCAACGTTAACTAGTTGAAAATCGTTAACTAGTTAAGAATACGCTAACTTTACAAAAGCAAAAATATAGACACGACTTATCAAAGACGGAAATGCTCTTCAACAAATTTTGTAGAAAGACTTGCCTGGTCTTAGGGAAAGTGGCAAGTAAAATACAGGGAGTGTGCTGCAGATTGAATATTAAACACAGAAAGATGGTAAGTGCCAAAACTTTCCCATATTTAGTAAACGTCAGCAAACTAACGGTGTTCCTACAGTAACAAACATTATTGATTGCTCTTAGTAGCTGACAAAGCAGTGTTTTCACAACCATTCTATTACTTACTCAGTTAACAGCCTCGTTGCAAACCTCACTGGATAAGTGCAGCTTGTCCTCTATACCTAACAAAAAGTTACAACCTAAGCCAATGATCTTCAGCCCGGGAGGTATTAAATTTTAGGCGAAGTTACAGAAGTGACAGGGGAGAAATAAAAGGCAGTATTGGAAATCGGGAGGGATGTAGAAGTGATTAGGAGGATAGGACAGATTTTAAGGAAATATTTGCATTTTTCTTGGATTTTCCTCCTAAAACCCGCTTTCCATTCAAACTGCTGGTCAAATTGAATACCTAAATGGATGAGTGCTTTCACACCTCGTCACCTAGGTTTAATCTGCGACTAATCCGGTACCATCAAGGCTGGTCCATGGCAGAGCGGAAAACCTGACTCAGTTAGTACATCAAAGAAAAAATGGACATCAAAGTATGTTTGGTTTACTTCAAATTCTTGCTATCAAAGGCCTGTTGAGGCCATGTATCGTCGGGTAAGTGTCATCGACTTGCAAAGGGGAAAAATGTAGGAAACAGTTGTGATGCTTGTTGTCAGACTTGCTTTGGATATAAAAGTCATGTAACATGCCAGTTTGACAAACAGTCTCACACGAATTCTATTTCTTTCCTACATTGCTGCTATTTTGTGTTAAAATGCCGAAAAGAATGGCGTCCCATAGGCTGCCCACGAAACAACAAGAAGAAGGTTTCGCTATATTCGGTTGGCTACATGCAGTTTGGTATCATTAGTGATGCAAGTGACACAACGATGCCATACTGTCTGCTGTGTTGCAAAACATTCTCCAAGGGCCCGAAGCGACAAATAAAGCGCGAAGAGTATCTTAGTAAGATGTATCTTGAATATCGAGAAAAGAACCCTGACCACTTCAACCGTTTTAATGACAAGACGTCCAAAACGAAAGGAAAGAAGCTGGTGTCCATTCTTAGTGCAAACTCCAGTATGAAGGATTGAAACCTACAGGCAAGCTATCAAATGCCTTTTCTCTTGGCCAAAAACGCTCGATTACATACCTATGGAGATGTCCTGACGTTTGCCATGGAGATTTATCTGGGAATGATGTGAGACAATAAACGACACGTACAGGAGTTGTCGTCGGTGCCTCTCAGCATCGAAAAAATATTAAAAGATCTTGAAGCCCTGATAGTCACCATTCTAAGGTCAACCACGTTCTCACTGACCCTCGACTGTAAGGTACTTCTACTAGAGTATACCTGCTTTCTACACAACAACCAATTCGTTGAGGATATGCTCTTCTGTACGTCTCTGACGACTGCGACCATAGCACTGGATATCTGCATATCACTATTGTCACGGACTACCTGAGTGAGAAGGTCATTCCAATCACAGATATTGTGGCTACCTCAGCTGATGACGCTCCAACAACCACGGGCCATCGGCATGGTGTCCTCAAACTGTTAAAAAAATTTAAACTTCGCTATGATTACTGTTCCCTGTGTTATTCATAGTGAAAATTTGACTGCGAAAGCTCTGGACCCGAAGCTAAACAAAATCATAAAATGAGTTTTCAAATTTGTAAAGTTTCTTAAAGCACTCCACAAAACAGAGATACTTTTCACAGTATTCTGTCGGGATATGGAACAAGGATTATGTGAGATGGGTTTTGCACACTCAGGTGCAATGGCTCTGGAATGGAAACTGCATTGAGAGGTTCGTAACGCTCTGTGACGCAGTGATGGACTTTGGCACAGGGAACTCCAGTGGGCGCTGAAAACTCTAAAACACTACAAAGTCAAATACTTTGCCTTCATCAGCAAACTATCTTTCTGGCGCTAGCAGACAGCCGGACACAATCTTTCCCAGTTTCCGCACTTAAGCCAGTGTAGGCTGTCTGACAAAGCCCTGAGGATAACCGTCGATCAGTTGTCTCAGGAGTTTAACGCTAGATACGTTGACCTGGATGCAATGACTTTTCAACGTGGATTACACAGCCGTTACTGTTGGACTGTGAAAGTAAGGAGTGTTTGAATATGAACCCAGCTAAGGTGTAGGAGTTGATTAAGTTGCAGAGCAGGAGGAAGATAATGTATTTGGAAGACAACGTCAGTGCCAACTACAACCAGTTAGTTGCCATGAGCCAGCACTCGCTTCTCCGGTTTTCTACCACTTAGCGGATTGAATGTGCATTCAGTGGGGTGACGCACATTTTGGCGAAGAAAAGAGGACGTTCCGAAATCACTCATTGTGAAGATCGTCTTTCAAACTTGACATGTTTTGCTCAACGAATCTCCATCTTGGTAGCTAAACACCGAGCACAGTGCTCTCGATAGTTTTTTGTTTGTCATTTTGATACTGCAAACGGATTCTGTATGTTGATGTATTATATATTTTTGTAAATAATTTTGATTGCGAAATTTTGAAGGGTACATGTCTTTTTCGAATCAAGTGCCAATTGTCACAATATGAAATATTCTTGCTAGTCGCTTATCAGATTTATTTCCTTTATGTAGATAATTGACCAATCAGAATGTAAATAATGAATCTGTAACTTCATATCAGTTAATTTTTTTTTTTCGGATATCGATTTTGGGAGTTGAAGGATTGGAAATGGCCTGTGCGGGGTAAGGAAGGAACAGTGACTGAAAAGTTGAGAAAATATTGCCTCTTGTACCTGAACCTTTTTTTTTCTGAATCACGTTGCAGAAAACGGCTATATGGTTTCATAAATAACCAACGTGGGCAACTATGAAAGCTTTTAACATCAGTGCAGGCATTATCAACATCATACAGAAGCTTGACGAAACAGCCTCAAGCGCAGCACTCCGAAATGGAAAAGTGGGGAAGTGGTACAGACTAGCAGTTAGAGTGAGACGAGCATGCCTACTCTCCCAAATCCTTTTCAATCTGTTCTTGGAGATTATCATGGCTCAGGCGTTGCCAAGAAGAACACTAACCTTTGGTTTGCAGGTGACATTGGTGCAATGGTTGGAAATGAGGATAAGCTGTCAGCACTGACTGAACGCCTCGATTAAGTGTTAAAAGCTTATGGCATGCCGATCAGTGCAGAATTAAAAGACATGATCATGACAAATTCCCTGTAACGGCTTTCAAAGATCCCATCATATTGACAACCAGAATTTAGAGCCAGTTTCACAGTTTAAACACTTAGGATCGATGAGTAGTAAACCGGTTCAAGAGCTGAGGTTTTAGGGTTAGACCCTGAGTGCAATGATCAGGTTCAATATTATGTGGAAAGACAAGAAGGTTCTGCTAAAATTTAATGTCCGACTGATGAGTACTTTTGTCTATTCGATATTTTTAAAGGATGTGAGAGCTGGACACTTACAGCAGAGTTTCAGCGCCGTATCAAGTACTAGCAAAGCAAGTCCTTCCAAAGAATTCTTTGTGGCTCACACAGCAATCGAGTCACCAATGAGAAGAGTTAGCAACAGATTGCACTAGCTATTGGACTGTTCCAACACCTACTCAACACGGTTAAGGAGAGAAAGTAACGTGGCGTTGGTTTAAACATGTTTAAAGGTCAAGCGACATTAGTAAAACCATTCTACAGGGCACAATGAGCGGTAAAGAAAGAATAGGTCGTCAGCACAAGAAATGGTGCGACACCATCTACGAACTGACACAACTCAGACCAGAACAGACCCTAAGATCAGCAGAGGATAGAGAGGTGTGGAGAGATGTTATTTTTCAGAGTACTTCAGAGCCCCAAAGACCTTTAAAAACGGTAACGGGATTGAGAAGAAGGAGAAGAAATTGCCAAATTGGCCTTCTTACTATGAGTACTACCAAAGTATTATTACTAGATTAACTGAACTTTCCCCTACTTTTTTAAAAATGGTGTATTGTGATACGGTCACGTTTTCCTCTACTTTTTTATGCTTTCTCCAGGAGTAAGCAGGAACTAATACTTGCAACGTAGCTATGATCGAGTAGTTATAGCTTGGTCATACATTTCCTTCCAACTGAATCCCTAAAAAGAGGTAAACAGTCCAGAATGTCAGTAACAAAGAATCCCTTGAATCCTAGTCGAGAAACGATCGTGTTAACCTTAATGGATTCCTATGTTGTCAAGCTGTGGCCCTGTTGGATTAACGTAGTTCTCTGGCTACATTCGACTTTTCGATAAGATCTTAGTTATCCTCTTAATGAATGTCTGGGATGTCATCGAATGTGGCTGGAATCCAGGGGTGATAGGGCACAACTGCATCTTCACACGATTAATGCCTTTCGAATCACCAAATCCTACTTCCACTTCCACTGAATAGTTTCCATTCTAGCATTTACGCAAAATCTTGTAGGGAAGATCCATTCATCGATCATGAATTTTGTTTCGTTCCTTAACATTTCTGCTTCGCAGGTAAAAACGCTGACTAATTTCGAACTCCAAATCCTTGAAGGTCTTCCCCTTTATCCCGTGTCCATTCAATTGCATTGCCTTCATCATGTGATTTCTGACTGGCTTGGGGGATCTGCTTCTCTTAAGACGTGCGGTAATCTAGTTTGTAAGTGTTTTCTGTTGGTTGAAGGTTGTAATAGGCAACAAGTTGTCAATTGGTAGCTTTGAATCACGGCCAAACATTAGGTAAAATAGTTAGAATCCTACACTAAAGGGGGGAGAGGCATGGTAAGCTTATCTTTAAATGGTGAGGCCCTCTCTTCTTTTCTTCAAGTGATATGGTTCTCAAAAACCCTTCATGTTGGTCACTACTCTGAGGAAGCCAAGCAGATGTGTTTGACTTTTTTACACCATGAATTATCCACAACTGCTGCATCAGTTCAGCCTAAAAGCATATCACTTTGTCGAAATGGATACGTATTTGAACTCCATACAATAGGAGCCACCCCTTGATGCGTGTTTTCACCACAGTGGTCAATTTCTGATATGTAGTGGGAAAAGCAACAGTAATACTTGTGAACACATCTAATAGATCCGGTGTTTCTCAACCTTTCAGTCACCATTCCTCCCTTACACTACCCCTCCCAAAATCGAAGTAAACCAAACCTACTTTGATGTACAGTTTTCTCTTTTGCCGCATCGGCCCCTTGCAGAATGTTTAGCAACACTGCAGACAGCATGGCATCGTTGCGTCACTTGCATTAGTAATGCTACCAAACTCTATGTAGCCAACCGAGTTTAGGGGAAAATTCTTCTTGTTGTTTCGTGGGCAGCCGATCAGACGGACTTTCTTTTCGGCATTTTAACTCAAAATAGCAGCAATGTAGGAGAGAAATCCAATTAGTGTAAGACCCTTTGTCAAACTGGCAAGTGACATGACTTTTATATCCAAAGCAAGTCTGACAACAAGCATCACAACTGTTTGCCAACTATGTCCCTTTTGCAAGTCGAAGACACATACTCGACGACAGATGGCCTCAACAGGCCTTTGATAGCAAGAATTTGAAGTAAACCAAACACACTTTGATGTACAATTTTCTTTTAATATACTAACTGAGTCAGGTTTTCTGCTCTGCCATGGACCAGCCTCGATAGTACCGGATTAAGGCCTGGTCACACCGGGAACGATAACGATAACGGTAACTTTATCGATAACGGTGTATCGTTGAAAAATAGGTCACACCGCCAACGATACATCAAAAGATATCGTTCCACCAAACCCATGCTATTTAGAATCAAGATGGCAGACAACGAGACCTCTATTGATAAAAGAAGGACACTATAGCTGTTTTTGGTAGCCAGTTGTGTTGAAAAAGAACAATGTAGGGAATTTTGTTATGCTATTGCCCAGGAAGGGGGTCAGGGGTCATGCCCATCTCGATCAAGCCTCCCCACTTTAAATGTACTCAAATATGCTTGGGATTAACTGCTACCTCCATTATCAGGTCTAGAAAGCAGTTGCTTACAGTTGAAAGATTGCTGTCAGTAGGTATTTGGTCACCTACTACTACACAACAAGTGTTTTAAAAGATTAACTAGATGACGACGTGCCTCCAATGCACGTTCAATCAGTGTTTTGTCAAATCATCATCATGAAAGATTGTGAAATTTGTAGGAAAGCCTGTTAATCAGCACCAAAAATCTCCATTCACAATAGTTTCTATTACTAAGAGAATAAAATATTTACAAAGAATCCTTTGCATGTTATTAAGAACTACAAGATTTTGGCATTAAATTACAGAATAATGGGCACATTTAAGGTACAAGAATTCTGAAATCAAGTTATATAAAGAGTATAGAAAATGTCCCTTTCTTTTAGTGGCCTGGGTTTTATGAGGCATCTGAATTTGAATATCATCTATTCTCCTCCATATCAGCCTAATTGTTCTCTAGGCAGTCCATAATAAAATCTTTAATGTTGTCTGAATGCATTTCAACTTTTCTGCCAAATTAGGGTTGTAGCTCTACTCAGTTTACTGAGTTCACTTAAAACAGTTCCAACTTGTGGGCGTTGGTCCATGTCTCCGAATGTGGGCTCCAGAACACAAATTACATTTTGCTTGCCCTAAGAAGTGAAATAGTCGGATATGTTATCTTGATGCAAATATTATAGAAAATGAGGCAACCTGATGTGAGCTACATTCACATATCTAAACAAATGAAGTGTAAGCTAGATATAATATCAAACATTATAGGCCAAGAAATAGCACCAATAACTAACAACATCAATTCTAGTAATAATATAGATAACGTGTATAAAACATCTCTTAAAATTAGGTGCAATGTCAGATCCCGATTACAAATCCAGATTTCATCAAGTGATGACAAATTTTAGTGTAGATATAAGTATTAATTGTAATTACGTATGTCTATATGTGGGCATACAAATATGCATTTTGAATTTATCAGTATGCCCGTGGAATAGTTGTAGGGCGGGGAGAGCTGTCCTTTAGTTTTAAATTATTGTGTACCTTAATTTAGGTAATGGTAGTTGGACATATTTCAAGTCAATGGTGATCAAATTCCAATTGTGCTATAAGCAGTCATCTGCACAAATTACACGGTAGCAAACGCTTATGCATTGACTACGAACAAAGCATTACTTTGAGAAAAGAAACACTAATTACAACAGATGGGTGATCAAGGAACAAACACATCTATACATTGTGAAAGGACTTAACACATAAATACAAAGAAAACTCCCACAACAGTATACAGAAACCTCTGTCGGTTGAATAGAGCCACTCGATTTTCGAAAGTGTATTTCTCCGATGATTTTTTCAGATTGCCTGTTACTTGATGAGTTTTCTTTCCACGGAATATCTGATACATAATTACTAGTCTCAAGGTGGGATCGAGAAGAGCATGGTATCAACAAGGTATATTATAACACTCAGTAGACATACTAGTGAGAAAATACACTTCAGATCGTATCATTAACTTCAAGTGAATCTTAACCTTGAAAGGGCAGGCAATTCAAATAATTCATAAGTTCACAAGCCAGAGCAAACTAAGGACTCTAACAGATGTCACCCACGTGTCTACAGGTTCACTTCACTACTCCTACATTTATCGTGATTTTTAGTTTACTAAGCAAGAATAACATTGATGGCCAATTTACTAAAGAGTAAAAACCAATTTCAAGACAGACAGCAAAACTCTAACTGAAGAATAAGTTGTCTTAATAAAGCTATGCAACATGAAGGTTGCGTTGCTTGTGCTAGCGATACATTACAACACTGCCTAAACGTTTGGTTCAAGAAGGAACAAATTATTTACCGCTAAATCCCACGTGTTCTGTGACTTCCTTCAAAAAATCTCCTGTATACATAAAATCTTTTAATGTCCTGTTGATTTTGTCATAAAGAACTTGACTTTTTCCGATTGCAATGGTCAACACATCCGTTCTGCCTTCCTCCATCTTGATTCGTCTTTCTGTCCTGTGATTGGCTGATGCTGAACGATATCGTTGGGAAATCGCTCGAGGAGCGATCCCAACAATACGTCTCGTTATCGTTGGTGAGTATCGTTATCGTTATCGTTTGCGGTGTGACCGCTCTTAAGGAAACGGGGGCCAGCGATTCCATTTTATTGTTATCGTTATCGTTCCCGGTGTGACCTGGCCTTAACTCGCCGAATCCACAAGATTTACAATGAGGTGCGAGAGCAAGTTCAACAACGTCTTCATCTTGCCTCGGATGTCTCCATAACAACCGATGCCTGGAC
>JAAAKL020009815.1:0-14825 GCA_010016065.2 Carybdea cf. marsupialis auct. non (Linnaeus, 1758)
CGAAAAAAGCTTTTCAGTACTAAAATGTTTTCGCTATTTCGTGCAGTTTTATTGTTTTGTACCACCAACAAACTATTCATGTTGTCATGGCCATACCAAACTGGGACTGAGAGGATACCTGTTCCAAATTATTTTTAACGGCTAACTAAAACTGCAGATGTTACGTTTTTTTAGGCAGACAGTAGCTTTCAAAATAATGCCTTATTGGAGCCAATCCGTCTGTCTTATACAATGACACAGTGTATAACAGTAATTAGAAGGACTTAATTTCCCTGTCCATTGGTAAATTGTATTAGATTCATAGGCTAGTGAATCAGTCTGAGACGACAGTGATAACCTATTTTTTCTGAAAGAGGAACGTATCAAAGACATTTTGGTGGGATACCTGTCTTCAATTGATGCAGTTCCAAACATTTGTACTTTTGCCATCACATTTGCCGTCCCATCTTTAAACCGATTGTTTTCTGTACCTTCTTCAAATCCCGTGTTACCTTATTCAAAGACCAGCAAAAAATGTTCATGTATTTCCAACAATCAAGATATTGAGACTAGAATAAGGCATTTAAAGGAAGATCGATAGGCATTATGATTATGTATTATGACATTATAATAATGTACTTTTTACGTGCTATTGATGCGAATTTTAGAATCTTACAGAGATGAAATACGTTTCCCTTGAAAAATAAATTTTTATCAACGAATAAGGACAAACTCGCATACTTTGACTAAAGCTTGAATTTCGACGTAAATGCTAATATCACAATATCATTCCTAAACGAGGCAACAATTTGTAGTTTCATTGAGGAGGGGGTGGGGTGGGGCACTGCAACTAAGGTTTCCCCGTTAGTGTAGCATTTTGTTGGAAACTGCTGGTCTAAGGATGAAAATTGCACACCGTGTTGGAAATTCCATTGGTATTCAGCTTTTAGTAAATCTCTATATTTGGGGAACAGAAAATGACGAGACCCTAAAAAATCGCAAGAAATGTTCCAACGTTCAATCTCGTAGGAAAAGTAGAACGTCAGGACATTTTTGGTACTGTGAGCCAAAAACGTGGTAACAGTACAAAAACAAGTATAATATGAGAATCAGGTGATAGAGATGCCACCAACAACTGATTTTCCTCTTAACAAATGTTCTTGATGACAATCTACCGAAGATTTGCTACCAATGCCCATTATACATTGATGATTTCATCAGGTTCATAAACCATAGTTTCTTTATTTGATTTATAATTTCATTTACAGATTTATTATATTTATTGAGTCTTGAATGACGAAACCTTAATGACATTTGCACCTGTTATTACCACAAAATATCTAATACCATTTTCTTCAGTATTTAGCCATAATAAATGATGCTAGTACATGCCAGATAGAACTCATCAATTGATCCAGTACTTATAATTTCTGCAGTGTTTATAAATTAATTCTGCAATTTCTGTGATTGATTGATTTATTGATATAAATAGTATATAAGTAAAAATTGATAAAATCGGCCAAAGAGGTACACCATCCTTAAGGAAAAATTGCATTTAATAAATATTTTAGAACACAAATGTTACCCCTGAACTCATATTAATAACATTGTACGCCTTAAAACAGCAACGCATTTTTTACCTCAACAATTTGAGCCTGCCCATTGTTCCATGCACGTTCAATTTCCCTTGGTAGGAAAATGATCAGAGCTAGCTGCAGCAAAAAGTCAGAGCATAGTCACCCTAGCGGGACTAATTTGTATTATATACATAGCGGAAGTTGCCAGAAGAAGGAAAGAAGTTTTCCGAAAGCTCGCCATGAGGGAGAGCCAGTGTTTTATTGTTGTATTATATGGATTTAACTGAGTGGCTTAGCAGGTCTGTTCCTGTTTTATATATCTATATATGTGTGTGATTTAATGTGGACTGTTTGACTTTTTGACCTGGTTTTCGAATCGAGGCCTTAGAGAAGTGTTTCTGTGCTGTACCCCGACACGTAGTTTAAGCTAGTAAGAAAGCGTTTCAATTAACCACAAAAACCGTGTCCCTGCTACAAATTGCAGCATTGTTGTCTACTCATTTCATTTCATGTGATGCTGGCTGTGTTGACTGAAAGACATGGTGGTTAGTTGACAGAATGTTTTTTCCTGTGTCCGCCAAGATATAGCCCCTATAATAAAACAACCACCTCAGATTTCAAAAACGAAAAACACTGCTAAGCAATGTGATTCTGTCATAGGGCAGCAGTTTCTTGAAATCCCTAGGTCTGCATTTCCCTTGGCCGTTCTGGAATCCTTTCACATCAAATCAATAAAACCGTTGCTACGTAGATAAAAAGAAGTTTTCTTTTCATAGGGCTTTTTCTCTTAACCATTCATTGGTCAAACCAATACCAATTTGGCAGTCAGAGCTCAGAGAGACTTTAAAAACACAGTTTGTCATTAGATTTATTGCTTCCTTTTTAATTTTAATTCTGAAAATGTTGTACCCTCAGGAGTGTCATACAAAAAAACCTTTTAAGCACAAAAATGTTTTTGCTTCTTTGTGCAGTTTGATTGTGTAGCATCAACAAATTTTTGTTATTCCGAGACTCTCCTTTAATGAAACCACAAACTGTAAAATGCAAGAACACATTTTCATTAAGTTCTATTGTGGTGTAACGGTTTCCTTGAATTATCACATGAATTTATGTAACCTTCTTCAGTTTTGTCTACTGGGTACTCCTCGACTACTTGCACGTCTCGCAAAGTTTTGCAAGTTTATTTAAATGATAATTGAATGTTTTCACTAAGCCGAGATAAGCAGTGTAAAATCCACGAGGCTGACATTGTATGCCCAAGAGAGTAGTTTGGAGTCATTATTTTCACTAAGTCGAGATAAGCAGTTTAAAATCCATGAGGCTGTCTCTGTATGCTCAGGAGACTAGCTTGGAGTCAAACCTAAGGAAAGATGCGTGTCAAATCTGGCTGAAAAAAAACCTGAAATGAAAAAGGGGTAGTAGGCTTAATCTGTACCTTGACCGAAGTTCTAACTTTTAAAAAAATAGTACCTGACGGTACAAGTAAAATCGACAAATTTTGTGCTAAAAAAATAAAAAAAGTAAGACATGAAACAGAATCCGAAAAATTGAGCCCCTTTGAGTTACTAACATGTAATACATAACATTAATTTTTGATGTTCGTACCAATCTTTCATCAAATTAAAGTAATATAAGATGAAACAGAATCCGAAATCGGGCGTTTTTGAGCTATTAACATGAAATACATCAGAACAACCTTTGATGTAACTGCTGCTGCAACAATTTTTTCACATAGTAATCCAATTCCAAAACGTCAATCAAACGAGCTCAATTCCATTGACATTTTCGAACTCTCGTGAATTGGTGGATAGAGTCAACAAGGTATGCCTCCGAACAGGATAGTTTCTCTTAGGAGTTGTTAAGGTCAATGACTCATGGATTGCTGGAAGCATAGTAAAAAATACGTAAATGGGTGCCAACAAAATCGACATGTTAGTTGTCATCTGTATAGAGTGGTTACAGCAAATCAAAACAATCACAGAAAGTTTGCATGCTTTCAATTGTGGATGCATGCATTGATTGCGTCTCGTACGTGCTCTCTGAGTCATGTGATAATGCAATGATCACTTTTTCTTATGCAGGTACCAGCACACTCAGGAGACACTAGTTAAAACACAACGTACGTTCTTAGAGAATTGGGAACGGGGGACGGGGTGTAACGCCTCCCCTTTTTTTATACATTATTTTAAAAATTCTTTTCCTTTCTCATTTTCATTGTTTTCACGGGATATATATTATTTGCTTCACGGTTGCTCTTGTTTAGCGACTTGAAGCGGCATATGATAAATGAGGTCGTATGCAAGCTCTATGGTAAAAACATTCGGGTTTATCGGTCTTTCTTTTTCAAACTATTTACCGTGAAACAAATTTTGGTGCACATGTTGAGAAATCAACCAAGAAAGCACATATTTTACTGGTCAAGTCTGTAGCTCTAATCTTGCTAAACGGGCAATGATTGTTTCGAAAGTAATTTTTCAATTACCACATTTTTGTATGGGAATTTGAATCATCATAATACGACTATAGAGGATTACTTACTTTTTAAACTCTTTTACATCTCGGGAAAGGAACCTTACACCACAGACGTCACCAACAAAAGGGTACTAGTAATATTTAAAGAGAAGGGCGATTGGCTGAAACAAAACATAAAGAAGAGGGACGTTGAATACATTAAAGTCGAGGTTGACCCAAAGGCTCCCTTTGCGTATGGCTTCTGCCCTAAGGCAGGGAGGGCGCCACTTCTCTTACTTGTGTTTCCACAATTTGACCCCTAGTATGAACTGGTTCCCAGTTACCAACCCCGGAAGGCTGACTCGCCTGGTTGGCGGCCAGCTTGATGGCTCAGTTTACAAATTGATGGAATAGGCCAAGTTAAAATCTGAGTGGGATTTGAACCTAGAACCTTCTGCACTCAAACCTGCAGACGGAACCACTAAGCCATCTTGCACTAATGAGAAAGAGCAGATTAGAACAGGCAGTAATGGAGGGTAGAACAGGATATCGAAGAAGACAGGGGAGACTAAGAAGGAAGGGGACAACCGATATAGAAGAATTGACAGGCAAAAAGTACAATATCTTTATTCGAGAGGACACCAAAAGGAAATAGAGGAAACGAGTAACCGCCAACCTACTCAAGTAGGTATGAGCAGTTGGTAAAAGGTAACATCTCGGATGCTTAGCTGACAATTGATTGGTTGTCTGTGGTAAGGTTTTACTTCTAATTGCAAGAAAGCTTGGAATATTGGTTAAACGTGTATTACTTTAAAGAATTGATAGGTTTCACATTGCTGCTGCGAAAGCAAAGAAAAGGGCAAAGAATAGAGTGTCAGCAAGATCAGATATAAATTACAGTATCGATTTTTGTAGCGATGCACTCGTAGGTAGGCCTATGTTTCAAGCCATTTTACTTATATTATACCTACATATAAAATCCATTTGAAATCCAAAAGATCCAATCAAGAATAAATGTTAACAGTCAGTCAACAAATACAGAATGAGCAACCATCCCTCACAAATAACGTGTGTAGAATATGAGTAAGCCCTTTTTCACATTAATTGTAAAATCGAAAAGCATTGTGTTAGTTGTAACATTTAAATACGTTCCTGTCTTTAGGGTAAGTCATAAAAACTAAATAATTCTATTTCCTTTTGCAATTTCACTATAAATTAGGTCTTTTTCTTAGATCTATCAAGAAAGACTGCAAAGTCATTAACGCCATATTCAAAGAACGACTGCTTGCTCGTGATGTTAGTTTCTTGTTTTGAGGGCTTATTTATTCAATTTACCGTTATATAAACTTTGTAAATATTTTAATGACGACAATAAATAGCAGTTTTCGCAAATAGAAAACTTACAAGACATACAACATGAATGTTTCATTGACCAATTATACCTTCCGTTAATTCACAAAATTGTGTAAATTGAAGTATTTGTCATATTACTGATATTTATGAAAATGGAATAAAACAGTTAAATCATCATTACCTTGATAATGAATTTCTCCATTTCCTATCTGTATCGAAAACCTTGAACATTTGTCTTTGTTATTACAACTGAACACCCAGACATGATTTACATTTCATTATCACTGCCGATTAAAATATCAAATATCATACCGAAAATGCAGTTTGTACCCTTGTGCGTTAAACGTTGATGAAAGCTATAACATCATAATTGCTTACTTCTTTCTTTGCACAAAGAATTGTGTTCCTTGTGAACGACCTGGATAGCAATAACAGCATAAATATTTCTATCAATGTAGACACGACTATAAGTACAACCATCTCCACTGTACCAAGTACTGTGCAAAGCAGAGAGAAAATGTGACCGTATGTCGGATATCGATAATCATGATTTATGATATGTTAACCAAAACAAAGCTCATGATTTGTAGTAAACTATTGCGGGTGGATATCAAACAAGGCTGGCTTTACTTGCAGCTGCAGACGTGTAGAGCTATCATGGGATTGGCTGACGCTAGAATGCCATATTTCAATTGAACTTGCAACATGATTTATCTTGGCATCTCCATAGACAAACCTTTTGTAATTAGTATCAGTGTTTCTACAGGCATAATCTGACGTAATGCGCACTTTAGCAAAAAGAAATATATGATTATAGTTTCAGAATGTTAACAAAGGTTAGAGATTCTGGTAATAGGAGTGTTCGATAAATGAATATCGAGCAATATAGAGAAGAGAATGAGTACAGAACAGTTTTAAATATGATTCCAAACAGGAATACTTTAAACATATCACTGATAATACGAGGAAGTGAAATGTTTCAAGTGGACTAGCATTATGATATATCTTTGCATCTCCAGAGACACACCTTTTGTATTTAGTATTAGTGCTTGGACTGATATCATGACATTGCGTAAATGTACTTAACAAATGTACGATACTAACTCTAAGAAAATAAGAAAATGGGCAGTGGGGCATGTCGGTCATGTTCCCCTACCAAGAATGGTAAAACATTTTACAAATCTCATTATGATTCAAGATAAGCTGAGTTAGTAGTTTGGTTTGATGCTGAATGTGAAAGTAAAAACGATTACAATGTGTACCGTCGTGACGCAGAGGAAAATCTGTATCATCCTATATTATTATCCTATATATTGGCAGGGCGTATCTCTCTAAATGAAGCTTTTCTCATCCACATCAACTCGGCTTTTTATCTTTCAACAGGTAAGTTCATTAGTTTGGTGCGTCTTACAGGAGACCTTTGTTTTCGTCAGCAACACAAAGCGTTGTAACACAACACTTAATATAACATTGGGTAACGTTGTTACATAACATGCTCCTTTCAACCATCACATGACAATAGCGGTATAGGAAAAGTATCTTATTGTCAAGCTTGCAAAGCCCATACAGTACCCCTATTCACAAAGTTTATTAAAAACATCTTCCACGCCGACCTTACTCTCCGCCTTGGTATTAGAATGTCAAATTTTGAACATTTCAATGATGATTACTAGGAAGTTTTACATTACATGCAATGGTGCTAAGTGGTTAAAAAAGTTAATGATTAAGTTAATTTCCTTGCACCCTTTCATTGCCAAAGACTTCACATCAAGGTTATCGAAACCCTCTCCCATGTACTGGGACTATAAGAGTATACAACTATAATAAACATTATCATAAGTAACTTGTTAAGGAGAAAGGAGACATTGCATAATCGGCGTCAACATCTGATGCACCATTTTCTACTTTGGGGCTTCAAAAAGCAAACTTTAGCCCTCCAATAACCATTATAAATGAGCCAGTGTTGTCAGAAAGATGAAATTGCGCATGCGATCCTCTACCCTGGCGGAAAAAGCAAATTTCCAGATCGTGATAAACGGCATTTATTTCAACAAGTTGTTTGTCCAACGAGCAAAATACCATCTTGCCCCGGTAAAATAGATAGTATAAATCCAAAGAAACACTGTTTTATTTTGAGACATATCCATGGCTCACATGTTCAAAGGATTTTGAATGGTTTGATTTGCTGTCTTTGAAATTTTTATTTGCACCTGTAAACATCGGAACAGAGATCCTCTAGCCAAAACAATTCATCTTACACAAAACGTCATCAACAGATACTAACCATTGCATGATGATGGGAACTATAACATTTTTACCCACTGCAAAATTGTTGAAGTTTTAAGTTAAATTTTAAAATGTGAAATTTGTTTATTTGGAGGAAGAGGAATATAACTGCACAAACTAGCGAATACATTTATGTACTTAAAAGCTTTTTTTCGCCTGACAATCCTCAGAGGACAAAATCGGAAATTGAAAACGGAAGCTATGAACCGTACTCCAAACTATGTTTTCAAAGTAGCCAATTAGAACTCTTGACTGCCAGGTTGGTGCTGTTTTGACTAATCAGTGTTCATGAAACTGAATGGTTAACCAAAAAAGTCTAATAAAAAGACCAAATCTTTTTGTCTACAAAGCTTTACGTTACCACCAAATTTTATCTGGATTAAAAAATGGCCAACAGGGACATGGAAAAACTGTCTAGTGAGACCTGTACACCTTCTTCCTCTCTGGACATACTACTATTCGGTTGATCTAGAAACTTATTAATAGATTAATCACTTTTTATGGGAATGGCATTGGGCGTTCCGGAAATGCATAAGGTAGTAGCTGTTAATTCATGATATAATATTTTCACTTTGTAGAGAGCAAAGCACGGTTCGAATTACTTTGCCTAAATAAAAGTCATAAGGAAGCTAGTACATTATTCCAAGTGATTACATCGTGTTATTAAGTATGTAAATAAAGCATACAGTATCTGAGATAAGGATGCTCTTGTAAACAGAAACGAAACTGAGTTATATAATAAAGGACAAATAAAGTTGGGGCGAAAGAAAGGCAAATTGAACAGAGATAAACATATATTTCGGCTCAGATATAGAGCTAGCTGTGTAGTTTGAGATCGATGACAACATGAAGCTTAGAGATGTTGTATTGCACAGAGATAATAGTTTGCTCAATGTCAAATATTTTATTAACAGATCACCAAGTATTCTATTTACAGTTTGTGTTCCTTGCTTCGATGAAAGTTGTCTAAATGTCTACTTTCCTGCCTTATATATAATTCGTCTTGTCTATACAGAATTCCTTAGAAAGTAATAGAATACTCTAGAACATTCCAGAAATTTCTTGTGTGTTCTATAGAAACCTCTGGAAGGTTCTAGAATCCTATAGAACCTGACAGAACATTCTAGAATGTTCTGGAAGGTTATAGAATGTTCTGGAAGATTACAGAATGTTCAGGAAAACTTAAGAATTTTCTAGAAGAATTCTAGAAGATGAAATAGTGCTGTTGCCTAGACAAGTCGAATTAAGTCTGCCCCATGACAAGAGAAACGATCAGTGTTTAGAAACAATTGATAATTGAGGTAATTGATCATTATTATAAAAACATATATATGTATTCAAACATTGCTCTTCGTCAGAGATAATCGAAGTTCCAACCATCCTACGATTAATAGATTAATCGATATTCGTTTGACAGGCCTATTTTTTAATCACTTTAAAAGTCAAAAATCACCTAACTGGCAATCCGTTGTCTGATTTGAAAACGCTGCCACAGGACATTACTCTGGAAACGAGATCTGAGCTTCAGTCACAAACAACCTATTGCAAAAATCCCAAAGGATTTTTAGCGATATTTACATGCGACTTTGTTGATAGCGTTTTCAAAGGAATTATGTACTGTGAAAAATCGACCGGAACTCTGGCAAGGACAGCTTTAACACTTAACAATATCTGAAAATAACACTTTCTTAACGCTTTTAGTTTTTAAGGTAATCTACTATGCAAAACCTTATTTTCCAACTTAAGAGAACGTTTTATTGACAAGAGTTCAAGTGGTATCCGTTAGCACAAACTTTTATGACATCAGAAAAAGTCGACAGCGCCCTAATGATTGGGAAGTCTTTTGACAATCAGTCGGCTTGATGTTACTTTCTAAACGCTATGATATCTACTGTTGCTTTCAGTGGTGTGAAAAGCTTGATAAAATGACTTAAACAGCATGGCAGATAAGGCAGTAGGAGTTTATCTGCAAATAGTACCTGACACATTTTATCCAGAAGTGACTTTTAAAAGATAACTGACAAATGATAGTAGCTTATTACCAACTGGAAATTATCGGAAATATACGCAATTTGTTAAACTGTTGGTAGGGAAGTAAGACCTTATATATTCCTCGGGCAGCAATTTGGATAGGAAAATAATATATGTTGTTTGAGTTAAAAAATCTCCCGTATATCAGATTTCCTACTATATTATAAATCAGCCTATGGTGATTCATTTATCCATCTTCGAAGCAACTTTAACCTTAAACAACTCAATGCTGTATGATTCGAAGAACGACACAAAGTTCTTGTTTGTTCCAATTTACAACTCTTTAATGGAGAGCATGACGTAAGAAAAACAATTGTGGTGGTTAAGTTCGGCTATTTTTCGTTTCCACGATCCCTTACTTAGTATTCGCTGATAGAAAGGGTAGTTAATGTATCTACTTTGACAATATATATACAGTAGTCATAAAACAATGTAACCAATCCGCTCCTGGTCAGGTGAACAACAAAAAATGACACACTAGAAATTCTCTTTCTTTAAAATC
Organism: Carybdea cf. marsupialis auct. non (Linnaeus, 1758); assembly: GCA_010016065.2. Classification (NCBI taxonomy): domain Eukaryota; kingdom Metazoa; phylum Cnidaria; class Cubozoa; order Carybdeida; family Carybdeidae; genus Carybdea; species Carybdea cf. marsupialis auct. non (Linnaeus, 1758). Next base: position 10,180 of record JAAAKL020009815.1, read on the forward strand.
TCTCCTAGCTTTTGTCGAGTCACAACAAAAACTTCTTTTAAAAGTTAAACAAGACTAAGACGGTTTCCAATTGGTCCAATATGACTGACGTCAAAAGATAGCTAGATAAAAATACAGTTCATTACCTTTATTTAAGAACTTGATGAATCAACGCCCTCTCTTTTACCACTATGCGAAACTTTCTAGCTACAGGGTGTTATTTATGCAGCTAAATTACGTGCATCAAATTTTGATAAAAGTCTCTCTCTTAACCTCATTTTTCGGAACTTATTTCCATTATGCCGATAATTGATCACTAGAGTTATTGGGGATAGCATTTGTCGCTAAAGTTCATGCAAGCATCGAATAAAGTGCTATTTTATGCAATCCTGGCTAATGAATGAATTGTCAAACTGTAAAAAAGGGTAGTGTTAGATAGATTAAGAAATGTATTTGAAAATATATTTTATCAGGTTCACTAATGCTCTAATTATTGTTTCTCGACAAGGGAATAAAGTTCTTGATAACTGGAACATCTATTGCTAATTTTGCATTTTAAGTAATAGACTATATTTCTTCTTTTGTAGTGACGAGTTAATGATCATTTACTGCAAAAAAGTAAAGTAGTTTTATCCTCTGAAGTATACAACTCCCTTTCATAGAATCCGGGTTTTAAGATGATTTTGTTTGGACAGAAATGGATTCAAAATTCAAAGGCAAAATTTCCTAGTTTCGTTCAAAAATTAAACTTCTCATTTAAAGTTGCTACTGACAACTGTGAACTTCCTCTTTAGTATCACCAGTTACTATATCTTATATCTCGCTTCAGAAAGTAACTCTTGTTTGCCATTGATATGATATAATAATTCGAAAAAATATATCTGCGTATACAAATTAAAACGTTTGAATAATTTTTGACAGTTATGAATATGATAGTTGTAGATTATTATAAATGAAAAAAATTATTATAAATTATCATAAAATATTATTAACTATAGAAAATATGCATTTATTGTCGTTTATACTATTTTTATTGATGCTAGAACATATACATGACAAGTAAATGAATTAAAATATTTAGTGAATTACAGAATCGGTTTGCTCCCCTTGAAATATCATCGTCACTATTTGGCCCACGGTTATGCATCCCTGGAAACGCAATTGAGTAATTTATTCCCCTTATGTGATAGAAAATGTATGGCTACAAACAAGGTCCTGTGTAAATATTAGACTGGTTTTGCCTGTTTTATTTATTAGATAGTTACTTACAGTATGTTATTGACACGTAATGATGACATGCTCTAAGAATTGATCATTATTGAACTTCAATAGAAATTAAATGCAAATTGACTCTTATTTACTCTTGCAAAAACAAGATTGACTTGTCTTTAGCAATGTCACTCTTCTATAGTTTAATCGATAAAGATGTTTTACCTCTTGGCAAACTAATCTGCTGCAAGACCTATCATTGTGTCTACTCCTCATCAAGGATATGCCATAGGCAATTAATTTTAATACACATCTTTTTTATAGGAATAATATATTCAGATTTAGTCTGTGATTTAGCCAAAATACAAGCAGAGGGTTTTCGATTCGTCTCCAAAAAGATGTCGTTTTAGATATTAGAGGCAATGACCGTCAAATCACTTCCAGAACTTAACAACTACCTTAACACAATTCAAAAATCCGTTGTTAGAATACCTTTAACTACTCAAATGTAAACTATGCTTATTTCTTCAGGTTTAAGAGGTAATAACATATAATTAGGTGGAAGCAATGGCCCTGCCGATAGTTTTTTGGCATTAAGACAGGTATATTGGTATGGTATCTTAGTGATTTTGTCCTTAGACTTTTCATTTTGTTGATAGGTGACTTTCTGTAGGGACAATCTATGACGTCATAATGAGCAACTTTGCTAAAATGGATTTATATACTGTATTCTGAATAAAAGTGAGGAAAACTCAAAATGTGTTATAAAGTTTGGCCTAGTCGAGATACCAGAAACGGAATACTAAACCCTCAGGCCGGATAGAGATAAGTATAATGTGAGATTGCCCTTTTTCTGGCCTAAAAAAGTTAATGCTTATTAAAAAACAGCTGCATTCTTGTATAATGATGCCGACTGCCTCCTGTGTATTGAAAATACTAGAGGAATTAGCTCTAAAAAGGTTGAAGGTGTTATCTACTTAGGTTGCTTCATTGACCAAAACATTCAGGTAATATAAGCTAAAAAAGGGTCTCCTCACAAATTTTGTATAGAAACTAAAACTAGGTTGGCAATTCGATTTGCAAAACATCCTGAAATGCATTGATCCGCACTTTGACTTCGTAAGCTCTTCTCAGTACCCATAAGGATGCGAAAAGAGGGGAAAATGATATCCCTTCCTTAAGTACGCGGGCCATGGTTTTCCGCTCAAGCTTTGAGTCTTTTCCGGGCAAATCGTTTGTGATATTTTTGTTCAGACATACTCACGTTACAAGATGCAAAGTAAAAGTTACAACATTGAGAGAAAGACATTTTCCTGCATACTTATAGTCGATACAAAAGAATGACATTCTAATCCACTAACTATATTTCGCGTCTCAATGTAAATCCATATCATCATACAAGTGAAAATTGTAAAAAAAGTTTAACTATATTGCAAGTGTGATAATTGCAAATGGAAAATAGCCTGATAATGTCCCAGGCAGGTTTTGTTAAAGCTTTCTGAAATATCTTAGGAAATATGCAGCAGATCTGGTCATCATCTTCATTTACTTCATAAACTGAACTTCAGGTTGTGAAACAAGCTTGTTGTCCCTTCTCTCCTTTATGCTAGTGAGACTTGTGGGCAAAAGTTAGGCTAGCTAAACGTATCGACGTCTTCAAAAAGCTACCCTGTAACCCATATTAAAATCTAGCTACACAGAAAATGTTACTAACAATTGAATGTATAGTAGAAATACGATTTTAAGCGCTCCGTCTGCCGGTAGCGTACCGACGTTGGAAATACGCAGGACATTTACTTCCAATGCACGACAGCCCATATGGTGCCGCCGCCTTCGACTTGAAACAAGTGTAAGAAAGGTCGACAATGCACTGCATGGAGAAGGACGTTCAAGGACAAAACTTGGACGATACATCTAACAATGTGGCGACAGTTTGCTGCCCGAAATCCAGACACGAACTGAAGTATTTAAATTTAAGTACTATACTGAGTGATGGACCACCATATGTTTCTTGCAGATGCTCGCAATCAATTTTCAAACCAATACGATTTATTCAACGTTAATACGATTAATAAGATTTTTGTAGGTTGATTCCTGGTTGCCCTACAAATATCACTTGTGTAGAATGGTTGCTTTCATTTAGATTTTCATTAGATTTCAACTATCTCAGATCATAATCACTTACCATGTCCGCTGGCGTATCCGAGGGGAGGTACAAGGCCACGCCCTTGTTACATAACCATAAATAAGATTGCTCGATCTGCAAATAACCGTTATTCCCTGGAGTATTGCATTTTGTTTACAGGAATAACGGTTATTATTCATTATTATTTTAAATAATTTTTATTCTCGATTCGTTTGTTCTAACACTTCTCCTCCATGCAGAATTCTTCTTTTTTCCTTGTTTGTAATATTGTATTGTTTTTCTATCCTCATTCTACATACCTTTACGCATTCTTCACATTATTAAATGAACACTGTAATCTATTTATACATCCCTTCTGTAAATATCCATTTGTTTGTCGTATGTAACTCCGAAGAGAAGCGACACAAAAAAGCTTTCAGTTGCAAATGAGTGCGTTATTCATTGCTGTGTGGAAATTTTGTACCACTGCCAACCTTAACACACAGTTATTGTCATACCATTTTAGTAAATGTGTACCAGATTTCTGACCAGTCCTATTACCAAAGGACTCACGCCCTTCTTTCTTGAGGTCTTTTTCGGTCATCAATGGACAACCATCAATACGACTTGATCTTAAAGTCCTAGTTGAGAGAATTCCAACATGTCTGAACTCTGAGAGCTGTGAAAGAGTTGAAAACCAATTGTCGACAAATTAACTATTGTACTAATGTAAAATTATTATTTTTTGGTACATTTTGACCAAGAGAAATACTGCATTTTCATCACCACAACTTAGCTTTCCTGCACTTCCAGACCCACAATAAAAAGAGGTATAAATCATACCAGATTTTCCCGCTCTAACAAAGTTTTTTTTCATATTCTGTCGTATTCCACTTCTCTTTGTCTTGGCAGGAATTATTTGCTCATCTATTGACTGGTTACACTCCTGTTCTATTTTGGTACAATTATTGCGAACAACATTCACAACCGGCTCCACTTTGAATATCTTAGTGGAGTTTTCACCTCTCTTAGTGTTATTGTTGGCATGAAAATACCTTCGAAGTACTTCATACTGCTTTGATCCCATGATATCAGCAATGCAGTTTACTCTAAAATCACTGGGCCAGTACATTTCATAACTGGGCAATGAAATAACAGACATCTGCACTTGAATGCCCATTAACTGCTCCATTTCCTCAAAATTGGTGTTAATACTTTTACCAAATACTTGAACACTATAAATATTCGTTAATAAACAAGTGTTTGTTTACAAAACTTCATAGTGATACTATCATCCCAGAACATTTTGTAATATTCAATCGTACTATAATCT
>JAAAKL020009816.1:0-14824 GCA_010016065.2 Carybdea cf. marsupialis auct. non (Linnaeus, 1758)
GAAGACAATACCAAAGAACTATATTGAAATAGGTTCGTTTGAAACTGAACCTGTACCTGGTTAGGTAAACCAGGGTTACGCAATCTTATAGCGACTGCTTCCAGCGCTCTAAGGTGTAAGGGTAAGGAGAACCTAGCCTTAAAACTCTAAAAATACAAGAATAGTATTTTTGTCCATTGCTGGTCTTCTACTTTCTGACAGTTTGAGAAATATCAGACAGGCAAAAATAATGAGATACATCAAGTGTTGTAAGAACAAGGCCATGCTGTGTCTGCCCTGGGTACACTGAAAGCAAAGGAAACGTCGACGTGAATCTTAAGGAATGGAAACAAATGCAGCTGGTGCTTTACAGTACCGGGAGAAATGCAGTGAAGACTATGGCAGGTTCTTCACTATGTCAAGCCCCTCTGTATGATGCCCTGAAAATTGAGATCTGTGTTACCTACATTGAAGGTACTAATAGATGAAAATGTCTACAAGGAGGGGTTGTGTACCGTATTTAATTGTCAACTCTAACCTGCTTCCAGGAATTTCTCAATAGTGTTGCTTGATTGGGCGAAAAGTCACCAACTGGACTACTTTGAACTCTCCGTGGCGACCTATTGGCGACGTGCAACTTTTATTTCTACTTTTGCGAAATTGATAGAATCATTAAAAATATGATTGGACAGTAGGCGATACCTGTATATCAAATTCTCAGAACACTATAAAAGATTCTTCTATTTGACAGAGAATTCAATACATCTTACAAGAGTACCGCATATTGGTACATTTGGATTTCTATGCTTCCGGTAACGCCCATGGCGTATACTGAGCTTATAGTGCACCTAGGTGCAATCAATAGCACATCATTAAACGAAAGGCGGGATTTTAAATCATCGATTTCTTGCGGCTTTGCGCAACTTTTGGGCGTATTAAGCCCAGGACGACTCGGCGCTTGATTAAATTGGTAACACTGCATGTCAAAACTAAGAAACAGGTAGGCAAAAATTGGTTGCATCAACATAAATAGAAGAGGAACATCTGATGACAATAAGAGGCCCTCTGGATCAACGAATTGATTTACTGACTGAAAACGAAAGATGATAAAAGGAAAAATAGTTGACCATAAAACTGTAATCAGAGTTAAGGTTAGAACTAGTGTCTTCAAAAGGCTAATGTATGAATTAATCTTTCTTTTATTATAGCCATCATCATTCTTGTGCTTTAATTTTAGGTCTGCTGATATCAGAAGTAACAAAAACTATTATCAAAGAATATGTTTCATCATTTCGAGCTTTTGTCTCTCATTCTTTACAGGCATGGATGCTTTAAGATATCTTACACTTTTTGAACAATTATTTTGACCGTTAAAAATTCTACCATTTGTTGTGTTCAGTAAGAATTAATTATTTGAATCGTGGATAGTGATCATAGGAGTGACCACTTGTGTCATACGTATGATGTTATTATATCCTAAACCCTGTAGGAGACATGATGTAGAGCTTTGCAACGGAGTTGTTATACTGGCAAGAGACAGACTTATCTTGTATTCGGATACGTGGTAAAGAAGTGGTCGTCGTTCTTATCTTGATACCAAGTGCGAAAAACATGGTACGCTCTGACATGACATCATTTTGCTATTTTACTTCTCTTTTTTGGGTGATTTGCAAGAGTCTCCGGTAGACACACTGCCAGTTTTAGGGGGTGCCGACTGTCCCGCGGCACAGCCCCCCGCACCTAAGATGGAAATTGGGGCCCCGCACAGCTTATTGATAATCATTTTATTCAGTACACTCAATCACTTGATGGCACAGGGCCCCCTTTTGCCAAAAACCAGCAGTGGGCAGACATACCAAATTTACTGTTACACCAGCAAACTGTGCAGCATGAAACCAGAGCATCGGATTCATAAATTCAGCTTTCAGAACTTGCAAAAAAAATGAGTACACGCTTTTGCTAATATGCCTTTTGTTAATTTTCCAGACGCAGTTTGTTTTCAATCAATATTCATTACAAAAATTGCAGTTAGATGTTATCTTTAAGAAATTCAGTAGAGATAATGATCTGCTTCACAAGTAAACAAATGGTTTTATCTCACTCACTTTTATCCAAGTACCAACTCATAACAATTTATCAGAGATTGAAACTTTGGCTTCAAACTTTCAAAGACAATGGATGATATCATCCTGGGTACTCAATACTTACTTATTTTCATATGAAATATATTTTGAAATTATAGTTATACGCTATATATAATAATATATCTGCATAGGACCGCAGCAAATGAGGTGCTCAGCATATTGAAGAGACAAATATCAACAAAGTACAACTTCGTACTGTTATTTATTGATATACATGCGTTATTAAAGGGAGATGATGTAAGAATTCTCCATTTATGCTATCCTAATTAACATCCATAATTAATAGAAATCATTATTATTACCACCATCATCATCATCATAATAATAATAATCATCATCATCATTACTATCCTGTTTTTCATATGGCTTCAGGTAGGTTTCATATCCTCTCACACCAAAGTTACCGCAGTAGGTCATCGCGTCCTCTATTTGTCAAAAGGTTCTTCCAATTTCGTCTCTAAGTTGTATCTTGCTTTTCTTGTCTCATCAGATTTTTGGTTGCTATATACGAAAATGCAAGTTGTCTGTTTCTTGACAACTGGATATCTGCCAGCGCCACCTTACTGGTAATAAGTGATCTTTCATATGTGTCTGACAACGTTACTCCATCATTGTCATTGCCCTGACAACATTTCAATTTGCTGTCTCCAAGTTTTCGATAATCAGCAGATTAAGTAATTTACCAGGAAAGCAATCCTACTGAACGACCTCAACTCTTTCATGTGACTGGCTCCCAATATTCCACAGTAAAGAAAAAATTGCATGTAAAAATTCCAGGTTCTCCTTTGTTTTAAAGACCAAACTGTGGTTAACCTTTCACATTCATAAAGCTCTGAGCTTAGTAGCAACTCATGACAACCAACGCCAAATGCGTCCTTATCTATCTACTAAAGACACTAGGACCAATCTGGCAAGAGATCTTACATGTGTTTGGCAGAGTAGCTCTTGCAAACCCAGCACACGGTCCCCACCAGCTTTACACGGCTCTGAGTTGCTGAAGGGCTCCAAAATTAAAGAATAAATTGCTATTTTGCTTATGAAGAACGCAATAACATAGTCAAATAGTTCAATGAGACTAGCCAAACTACTTCTAAGGGGCAGCCAACGTGCTGATGGTGATGTCCACAGTTTTTCAAATTGTACGTCATTCTCGCTACATAACTTCCATACAGTTCAAAAATTGACCTAAAAACGATTTGATATTGTTGATGATCCTGACAGATATCGTAAACGATTCGTGCTGATCAGACTTTGAATAATTTAGCTAGAAAGTGATGACGATATTTCATACAATATACATCTAGAGCAATAACCGTTTCTTTGAAACCATGATGCTCTCTATATATAATGGGGACTCCACTTCTAGCAACAGCAACTACATTGTTTACACGAATGCAGTGTTATTTAAACAAGTCATGGACACAGGGATTTGCAGCACCTGAGGTATCTGTTTCAATTTATTTAAAACGAGTATCTCTTGATATGCACAAGAGCCATTGTCAATAACCCGAATTCAAGCCATGACAAGATGCGTTTTTATCAGTTACAACTTATTCAATTTTTAGATAAACATTAAGACCTTCTTATTTGATGTAGTTTTCGTGGCCAACAAAATCATTTAGCCAAAGGCAATTCATTCCATTTTCTACAAACAAGAATTTAGCAGACAGTTCAATTTCGCTCGAGAGAGGAACTTTACAAATAATTCGCAGTAGAAAGTCTCTTTATTTACAGGTCGGGGTCCAGATGGAGCGTAAGAGACGTGCGCCCCCAACTCTGTAGAGGACAACCTTTTAAACAAACAACTTTTTACTCCCGAAAATGGTTACATAGGATAAAAGCACTCAGAAACCCTGTGTATCTCTGAACTTAAATGCGTTTGGACCTAAGCGCTGATCTTTTGCTTCGCAGTTTGGGTGTACTTACCCACTTTCTTCTAGGCTAGTACAGCACTGTTTTCTATAAGCTAAAGATACTTTTAAGAGAAATTTATTAAAGCTTTTGTCACCAGCACCGGGCTAAGAGGGCAACCACAGCGCTGCAGAATGTGGTCTCATTTAAAAAGACTTGATGAGTAGTTATATTTGGGGGTCAAATGGCACACTTTGCCATAAATTGATTATTGGATGATCTCTAACCCCTTTTATAGACCCCAAGTGGAAGGGGTAGTATCGGAACCTGGGTAAGGGCTTTTTAAGGATCAGACTAGATTCTACTCATCAATTTAAGGATGTTCATTACAAAGCGGAGTTGCATTATGTCACGTCTGGGGGCATTTAAAAGTTTTACCCCGAAGTAGTGATCACACGGTTGGTACTGCAATTTGTTATAGAAACACTTACAACAGATTGCGATCATCATCCTAGCCTACCAGCAGGACTTTTTTCCTTTTCATGCTTTGCCTCCTTGGAGGTCAGCAATCTGACAACATAAATTCAGCGAAAAGTTCCAGAGTCCATTAGCCTGAAGATGAGAGAAGTATCTTTCGAAACGTAGCTCAAAAACAGATTACGACTTACGACATGATAAACATCTGCCATCTACGGTATCAACTGAGTCAACAAGCATTGGAATGTTTAAAACTTTTTAGCTGTTTCTCAATCGAATCCGTTTTCGGTCTAAGTTGCTGAATCCATCGATTCACAGAAATGGTTATTGCATTAGCTGTAGAGGTGAAGCTTCAACAATTGACGTCAAGTACGTGTTATCAAAATTGGTCATTTTAGGGGATCTTCAAGGAACCTCGAGCTGTCATGAAAAGAGAAAAGATATCTGTATCTTTACTTTATTAGTTTAGTGGAAGCTAGTATTCAGAAACTTGACCAAATGGAAGATAGACATCACCTTCACCTCCACCTAGTGATCTACTCCGAAGCTCATTACAATGCATGACTTCACAGGGTCACACCATCTCCATAATCACAACTTGTTATCAGTGTGACATCATCATTGGAGATTTTTATTGTTGAACATGGTGCATACATAATGAACAACTGAAAAGCATATTTGTTTCGAGAATTTCTACCTGTATTAATGATGTCTGATTTCTTTAAATACTTTAATGCGGGTGGTCTTTTTAAATGTGAAATCACTTGCTGTGGATTATAGTGAACAGTGAACAGATTTGAGTCTGGAGTCCATATAATTACGTTTAAATTTGAGCATCTTTTGAGTTGAATTGTTGGCATATGTTTTATGAAATAGAATTCAGGAGCTAAAGGTTAAGGCCAGTTTCTTTTTATTGTTGTGGTAGCAAAGTTTGTTATTTTTCAACACCAACAGAAGTACGGAGTAAGGATACCCTGATGCAGTAGAGGTCATTCAGATGAAGATGTACTGTATTTAAACGGCTGAAACATTTATGAAGTCTGGTGTTCTGCTGATAAGCTACTGGCGTTGCTTGCATAACATCACTGCAGTTCATATATTTCCATAATAAATTTCGTGGACAGCACCTCTCTTGTCCCGCCCCTTTGAATACCACCGGAGTAAAACCTTGCTTGAATACCCCACGTCTCTAATTGACAAAAACATATTTTCTACTCATGTTTGTTAGGAATTATTCAACCATTACAACGTTTCATATCAATGTAGGCAGCACAAAATCTATCGAACCTCCGACAGATATCGAAAAGCCTTCTTGAATCTCCAGGTAGTTTAGCTTTACGATATTTTTATCGAAAGATCAAATTCATGTCTTCCAACTAGACATTCATTTTGCAAGGATTTTTTTGACTTCAACGAAAACGCAAATTTGACCCTATTCGTCTAGAAGGTCGAGGAATGAACCTCGAAGCACCCTAGTATAGCTTTGCGTTCCACTTATTTTCCTTCGAATTTTGAGGGATTAATTTTTTTCGTACTTTTTAAGATGTCTGATCGAGTCATTGTATCCGTAGAGGCGGAGGTTATGAAATCCTCATCATCTCTGGTGAAGGATAGCAAGCAAATGAGTTTATAGGCCACTTTACATTAATTTTTAGAAAACTCATATTTTGACTAGGTCTTGCTATACAAACAGTCTTAAAATAATATACCTTTACAATTTTAGTAGAAGAAAATGGTACTACAGGCATGTCAAAGCTCCATACCGTAACAGTTATGAAGAACATCCACATCTATCTACCAACACCACAAACATTTCTAAAGGCAAAACAGCCCGAGTAGGATAGTTTTAAGGGAAAAGAAGGTTAAAATTCTATTCTGCGCCATAGAATTCATCTCTCCAAGGGATTTTTCCTTTAAAAATGAATTTGGATACTATGTGTAATGAAACAAATTGCAAGAACGGCAGTTCTTGTATTTAAAACTTGATTAATGATGACTCTGGTGAGGTAATGGTGTGGTCTCTCGCCCGTTAATAATTTTACTGCAGGTCCGATATGCAAATTTATGTTAAGGTCAGGAACCCAGCATACTCTTGGTCATTGTACATTGTATCAACCACTGCTAATTGGCCTCCAAAAGTATCGGACACTTTCAGAGCGCATTTGCTAGACCTGATGGAAATGTATTTTAACAGAAAAAGCCAAAAACGTGGTGGTGGGGAATATAAATTGAAGAAAAATTCAATATTCAATAATTAATGATTAATGATTAATTAATGATTAATTAATTCAATATATTAATCAACTTAAAACTCACTATGATTAGATTAAATAGACTTGCGATCCAATGGGAATACTTTGCTTTTATAAAATAATAGAGTCAAAGGATATTTTATAAATTATTTTGTAAATAGCCTGATTTACAGGCTACGATTTTGTCGTCAGATTTAGGGACGATTTAGTCACGTAACCAACCCAAGATTAGTTGTACGTGTAGTTGGCACCCACGACACGATCGACGATTTTGAGCACAAAATACTGCTTGGGATTTTATATTGTCCAGAAACAGTAGGAGAAGCAGAAAAGGAGACCTTACTTAAGAATGGGAAATAAGCAATCACCTACATTCTGGGGGCTGCATTCATCTGGTTGGAATTATAGTCTTCCATGAGAAACTACATAGTCATTTCGCTGGTTTGTTTGTCATCAAAAGTGTCGACTATTCCAAAATTGCAAATAAAACTCACGGCCTTATTCTTTGATACGCCTACAGAGTGTCCCTGAAGGACGTTCCTAACAGTAATGTTGTTTCTGCTTTACAAAAAGTCATGCTTTCCATCGCGACTTGAAGGCGTCCATGTTAAAACTTTTAGGCACTGCTACGACATCCAAAAATCGGGAGTAAATCTGTTTAACTGTCACAGATTTTTCTAAAGATCGTCCCGATTCTTGCTGAGATCAACAACCGTGAAGTTAGGCTCCTGAACAATAGACGTACGTCATACCAACTGTGAGTCGGCCAGGCAAAATCGTAGCGTCTAAATCAGGCTTTACCCTTCTCTTGTCTCTTTACAGGATTACTTATGCAAAGTTATGAAAAGTCGCTTTCAAACTAGGCCTACTTCTAAACATTTTTAGGAAGATTCAGAGAGTTCAAAATTACCGGCCATGTAGTACATATGGGTCTTGGGAAAAGTGTGGCCTGGTTTTGTGACAGAGCGGTTATCTGTCACGATGTGTTGCACGTTTCACTGTCCAGTTTTTCCAAGAACCCAAATGCCCTTCACTGTGTTCATTGCATTGAAGGAACCGCCCTTGCCTCGTTTCAATTCAGTTCACGTGGTTCTTTGATTCATTTTAACCACTAAGAAATTTGCGCCACATTTAAAAGGCAAGGAAATGAACTTTGTCCCCACAGTGTCTGCAGATTTCTTTTCGCTTAGTTGTTGCAAGATAGTCTGGTATTTGGAAGGAGAAACAGCTTCCTAAAATGCTGCAAACAAGACGGCTATTTAATGGGTGGCTACGTGGTTCCACCAGTTTCCACCATAATACACTCTCTGTAAGTACGATTGAAGCGTTTTGATGCTCATTGTATCAATGTGAACATCGACGAGTAACTGTTTTGATAGGAATTTTGCGATATCGAGGAGTAGAAGCTTAAACGGCGACCAGATAATCTGCATCTGAATGTCGGATTTGTATCGACATCAGATGAGTGTATCAGTATTTATAAGTATCCTTACCCGTAGTCCATGATTAACCGCTCGTCGAGCATTACGCGGTGCCAGATGCCAAGATTTATTTATGTTCATGTTCAAAGTTCATTCCTTCGCCTACTATACTTCACCAGGCAAGGGTGGCGGGGTGCCATAGCAAATTTCCAACACTAAGTTTAACAAACACTCCGTAAGCTACCATACGAAGATTAAAGCTAAGTGGGGCTTAGCCCAGTCAAGAAGGAGTGGATTTTAGAGTCAATAGGAAAGTACATTTTGTGGCTAGAAGTGGTTCTTTATCAACTTAGGGTATTACAACCACACCTACAATCTTACATCTTGTAAACTAGTTTCTTCAGAATAGAAAATTTCTATAGGTAGGATGCTACATCATGGCACGTAGCATAGAGAGCCCCACTTTTTGGCTGAAATTTACCCTGTATATGGTAGATTTTGGGCTACTAAATGAACATTGAAATATCTGTTGAACCCCGCACTTTTTGAGAGTTCTGCGACCCATGCAAACTCGCACATCTTTGTTTACATTTTTGTAATTATCCTCTACGTTGTAATACAAAAATATTCATATTGTAATGTATAGGCTTATAACTTAGATGTATACGTTGTTAATAGATAGATAAAAGTTGCCTATGCATATATATATGGTGGCTGAGACCATTTTCTTTAATCTCGAGGTAGGAATGAAACGTTAGAACGTAGAAATTCACGAAACTCCAGATGATCAGGAGTAAAAAGTAGTGGATTGCGTGTTTCATCTTTGACGGAACTACCGTTCCACTTCGATTCTCGATTATGTACATAAAAAATGCCATAAGGGAAAGATTAAATCCAAAAATGAAGAAGGCAATAGAACCCGTGCCCCTAAATTTCTAGTATGCGCCAGTGTTGTGTTCGCATTCCAGTGTATTGGTATCTGCTGGATTTGAATACGAGTATCCCTTGCTTAACTGAGGTGGAGAGCGCCTTCTCTTGCGTCAGCCGGGATTGATGCTATTGTGAACACGTCTTGTGATCATGAATCCAAAGTCTTCTCAGTGTGACCGTTAATGAAGGAGTAGACCTACTCACATATCAGTAACTTGATTAATTATTCATATTCATTCATCATCCACCCCTGGTTGTTTATGAAAATGCCCAAGATCAATTGCAAGGATAATCGGAAAGACAAGAGATGTTTTTCGTAAGGGGGGGGGGGATTTCTTAGTGGGTGGTTGTAAGTTTTACCTGAGAAGTTGTCATTGGTTTATTGTGGGGGTATACGTAAAGGAACAAAGGTAAGTCCTGTAGACAATGTAGAGAAAAAGTTACTTCATAGTTGGCTCACTTGTGGACATCTATGAGATTTGATGGAATCTTTATCTGATGAAATTTGTCGCCTATTACCTCTATTAAGGTAACAAAACATACATGCACCTTGTTCATTGATGTAGATGCCTTTTCAGATGCCAGCTTGTGTTAGGTCTCTTTCATTATTCAGTCAAGATATATAGTAATTTAATGCAAACTAATGGTTCAGTGATAGTTTATACTAGCTGTTAAAATTTAATAAAACCATTGAAAAATACTGTAGGGACAGTTACATTCTTCTATATTAACTGTTGGCATGACATTTGGCTTGATATCTTAGATATCTATCTGATGTTAATTTATGTATATTGATGGCCTTCGTTACTTTCATACCCAGGCTCTCCAGAGGTTACAAGTGAGAAGCATATCCATATCAAATGAACTTCAAGCCATTGAATATCATAAAGCACCATCAGAAGGAAAAGATCATAGCAAAGCCCCCATTGCAGTGCTATTTGGATGGTTACTTGCAAAAAGTAGGCATTTGGAGCGCTATGGCAATATCTATCGTTGCCATGGGGCTGATGTCATTACTTGCAAGTTACATGCTATGGAGGTATGTTGTACAGAATCATGTTTTGTCAATCATCTATTTCTTCTGGGACAACATAGCTATGTGGTTAAAATATAGGAGCCTAAGGAATTTTTTTCCACCACAAAATTTTAAAGTAAATAGGAAGTTCACAAGTGGAAGTCCACAAGCCAATACAGATTATTTGGCCATCTTTACAAGAGTATCTGACAAGCAAGAAACAATTTTCAAGGGAATGTTATTTAGCCTTCTTTTCTTGGAAAGACATATGTAAAATTTCATATGCCAACTAGTATGCAGAAAGATCTCACTATTTTGGGACTCTTACTCTTTCAGTTTCAGTTATGAAAAGATATTACAGAATCAGAAAATGTCACAATCAGACAATGAAATCATTGCCTAGTTAATCACAGGATGTGCTTTGACAACTGAGATAGGTGACCCATTTGATGATATCCTTTGTATTTCAACTTGCCATAATAGCTTCCAATTCTCCACTGGTAAGCACAGACAACCAACTCAATTCTGGAGAGCAGCCCAGCCTGTCAGTGCCATGTAACATAATCATGGAGGTACTGCCATCGAACCTACCAATCTCTTCAAATCACATTGAAAGTTGCAGAGTTTTATTGAGAAGAAAGAGTTTGAAATAGTCAGTTTTGAAAATTTACAGTTGAAGAATTATGTAGCTTCTTGACCAGTGATCCCACAATTTCTTGAGAAACGAAAGAAAAATGAATGTACAGACAGAGAATTTGTGAACAATTTTGCAAGCAACTTTTCCATTTGCCTACTTGATTTATGGGTGATGCTAAAATTTCTATTGCTTTTGAATCAGTCTCAATGTCATTTCTGTCAGAAATATAGACATTGGGACAGGCTATATAATGTGGAGCTACAGTGAATGTGCATAAACCAAGTGCCAACATGAGCAGGAGAGCTTCACTACTTATGTTTCTAGTGGCCTTATGCAACTCCTTTGCCTACACATGATGCATTTATCTCCAATAGATTATCTCTATGTTGTGTTGTCAAGGTGCAAACCTGTCATGTGTTGAGAAATATGTTTATGGGGAATGAGCATTTTGATGTTGTGTTTAGCTTGTTTGTCTGTGTATAATAAGCAACACAAGCTCATGCCAATATTTGTGGGCATTAAAAATAGTGACAGCATTTGTGAAATGTTGTAGGAGCAGGCACATATGAAGATATATATATATATATATATATATATATGTATGCAAGAAGGAATTAGTAGTATTTTATACAATGCAACTTATGTATTAGGAATGGTTATTAAGCTACATTTTCATAAATTTTCAATATTTGGTTTTATTTGAAATATTCCAATTTTCAGATTATTATGTCTAATACTATAAGATTAATTCCTCTGCTTTCTCTGCCTGCAATATTTACAAATGTAAGTAAAACATATTTTAAAATATTAAAGGGTTGGCATACAGATTATTGTATATCAATTGGAGGGTGTTGGTGCTTTAGAAGAATCACTATAGGAGCTAATCTTGGGATTTGCTACCCTGAGTTTAACGTTATTATGATCTTCAAGCAAATACTTAAGTATACTGCTCTGCATTTATGCAGTGAGCACTCTCACTGACAAATAATCAACTGGACTAATGTTTTATGTATGTATGTATGTATGTATGTATGTATGTATGTATGTATGGTTGTAAGTAAATATTGTGACCAATCGTCAGGTTCTTGATCCACAAACTAGGTTGTTGGTTTGGCTTTTTTAGCTTTGCCAGCTTGTTTATTTCCAATTGTACAATAAAAAGAGTGATAACATTGAAGTCGAAGCTCTGGATTACAAACAGTAATTCTGATTTAGGAATCTAAGGCACCTTTATTTATAGTGAAGGATAGCCAGATCATGAGTCAGGCTAACGATGACATGTGTAGGCAATAGCCAATAAAATCCATCCTACATTAGCTTGCAATAATCTCATGACTGTGTGGATGGTACATGATGCCTAGATGACAATGGATGAGCAATTCACATGGTGAATCCTTGGGCATCATGAGATAAACATGCAAGCATCAGGTAACCTTACGATATTCCTCTACACAATACCTAATTAGAATTTGTGCATGGTTACAAGATGTATAGCATGAATTACTAATTATGCCTCATGGATGCTTGTTTAATACCAAGGTTTGGGTGGCTGCTTGTTCTGACTTAGTGTTAATTTGAACCTGGGCACTTGTTAAGAAATTCTTACCACTTTTATCAATATTGGCTTTTTTATACAGTAGGTTGAAAAATGATGTTCAAATCGATCGATCAATCTTTGTCATCCTTTTATCCTCCTATCCTCATTTAAAAGCATCAACTCTGGAGCTGCTTCACTCACATCTTCTCAGTCTAGACTGTTTGAAGGGAATTTCATCAGGCATGTTTCTTTTTCATTGTTCCAACTGGTACTGGGGGCCTATTTGGATCTGGGCACTTGTGAGAACTTTATCTCTCATACCAGGCACTTATTTTAGCATGGACTCCTAAAGAGCTTTGGTAAAATTTTACAGGATGTGCAAGATCCCGGGGCTATCATTTTCTGGCTCCATTATTAGCATTGACCATAGACAATTACAACTGGTAAAGCTTGAAATTTTGAAACTCCTTTAATTGAAGAATTTTACTTGATTTAAGGGTTTCCTCTTACAATATTTTTGGCATAGTTTAACAATTTCGAGAAAATTTCTATGCGTCAGTCTGTATTCACAAGGAGGTATTTTGATTGTTATAAAAGAAGAGATATTATTTACATTGCAACCAGATCTTTTATTTGTGGTGTTGTTTTATTGTCACCATGATGCCATGGAAGAGGTTTTTGTTTGTAAACTGATCAGGCTTTTTAAGGGGGTCATCGTCAAAGTGGTCATATTTTCTGATATGTGATTATTGAAGGGCCCTTAAACAGGTCATATTTGGTGAAGGTGCCAAAGAACGCTTGGATAGCAGAAGAAGAGGTTGAATGATGTATAAATGTTTAAGATAAGGCAGAAAAGGTTTTAAATTAACCAGATATAGACGTGGCTGGCAAAACCAGCTAATGTGGTTTTAATGTGGCTGTAAGTGAAGAATGAGGACACACTGGATGACGTCATTATTTTCCTTATTGTTTATGATCATGATGGGGATGCCACAACAAACTTGAAGCAAGGCTGTTGTGACCAAGCTGTGGAGTTCCTCCAGTGTGTCTAATGTCCGTTTTTCCGCATACTTTAATCAGATGATTATGGACTGATGCATGTATATTTTTCCTACCATTTAAACGAGGAGCATTATGTCGTGGCCAAGTTTGCCAACCCCTAAAATCGCCACTGCTTACGCCCTACTAAATAACCCAACGCAAATAGCAACTAAGGAGGCTACTGACTGGCTACGAGCAAGAATCCCCACGACCGCCGGAAAACCTCACTTTCGTAGAAGAGTCGCAGCGCAACTTTGGAAATACAACTTGTGGTGGACGAGAATTGACTGTACCGAGTGTCATGTGCTGTGAGAATGTTTTGTATCTGACGCTCCTCATCTCAGATCGCAATTGGACAAACTTCAGATTATTGTCCAGTAGAAAATGTGACTCAAAATTCCCGAGATGCATTTTGCGACCGAAATTCTACTATTGTGTACCTTGATTTTGTGAACGTAACGTAATTGTGCAAGGAGCGTGTCTATTATTCTCTGTAGTAACCCGATTGACTATCAAGATATATATGACGTTAGGGAATATTTGAAAGAAACCCTTTGAGTTGGTTATTTGGGGAAAGTCAAGACAGAGTCTACTGTTAGAAAAGCGTGTATTTCTTCAGAGAGAACATGATCCTATTGATAGATTTATGACAATCAAAAGCTTGGCTAGACAGTCTACTTCTAAGTACTTTAAAACCTGATGTGACAAGTCATTATTGTGTGTATACAATACCTAGACAGTAATCCTGAATGGCAATATCAGTATTGTCAATATGTCAATTGATAGCGCTGACATTCTTTTTGATAAAAGGACAGAGACGAAACTGTCCTATTGTCGAGAGCGTTTCAAGTATTTTATTATATATATGTAACAACGCTACTCATATTATGTACATATGATCACTGCTTGGTTAAACACTTGCAATAGTTGACAGAGCTTATTCAAGGATTACGAGAACTTTCTAATATTCAAGTTCCAAATTTCTTTGACATAGTAACAGCAGAAACATGTCTTGGCAGATAGGGAGATACTGATCATTTTCCAGTTTTGTACACAGATTTGACTAAGAACAGTTCTTGTACCCTTACCTCATGCAAGATTTTGACTGGTTCGTTACGTTTTGTTACAATCATGGATTTGTTAATTCCAGAACACATAAGAACCCCTCTGGATAGTGTCCCTTCTCACGCGTTTGGATAGGTTTGCCACGAGTCTTGTAAGGGACTGTAAATAATAATAATAATAATAATAATAATAATAATAACAATTGATCCTGATTGAGAAAAAGACAAAATCTTGTATCATTATTGATGTTGCTGTGCCGGGTGATTTTAGAGTGTGCATGGTAAGGAAAATGAAAAATCGAAAAGTATCAGGACTTAAAGAGAGAAATAAAGAGACTTTGGTCCCTGAAAAACTTTCAAGTTGTCCCGGTGGTTGTAGGTGCCCTCGGATGTGTGAGTAAGCGTTTTAACGGATGGATGGAGAAACTTGGCATTCAAATAGGGATTGGAATCGTACAGAAAACAGCCTTGTTGGG
>JAAAKL020009817.1:2695-14824 GCA_010016065.2 Carybdea cf. marsupialis auct. non (Linnaeus, 1758)
AAATCGGTAAGACAGGGACTACAAAGATAACAGTTGAATTACTTCTGTATCTTATCCTGTCTGTCCAAAAGACAATGTGAATTCCACGAAACTATCCTCGATTTACTGGCTAGCGATACACTGTACTGGATCATATGTCTAGTTAGCATGCGTTTTACTGTTTAACTTAAACTTGTTTGTTATAAAGTTTGTTGATTTGTGTTCTGAAAGGACCGTAAGCTTTAAATCTTAATGTTTTAAAATAGAAATATAATGTAGATGAATCAATTAAATAAATTATTAGCTTGAAAGATCTTCCTAGTGAAACAAACAGCATTATCGTCATCACCATCATCATCACCACCATCATCATCATCATCATGAATGTGACATCGCAATCAATATCCGCATCGTTATATGTAGCAACATCATCACCACTGTCGTGACCGGAGCCTACTTCAAAAGGTGTAACCAGTGTGAATAAATTTTCTGCAGTTTAGTCTGTGCCGTTCTGTTTACTAGCAAAAGATGCTTCCATGACCACTTGTATAAAGTCATTCCACCTTATCCTCTGCCTTCCTTTCTTTCCTTCATCTATTTAAATTCAGTATACCCAAATGCCAATATATCTGTCTTCCCTTTTGGTAACTTGGCCTTTCTACAAACTCAACTCGACTTGGCTTGCAACTGTTTTATCTTCAATTTCCGTCTTACGATGCCATTAGTCTCTATGTACTGCCTCATCACCCACACCATTAACATCCTCATGTCTGTCACCCTTTACGGCTTCACTTTGACTCTTCTATATCATCTCTATCCCACTTCTAAATGCTGGCATCGTAATGGCCTTGTAGACTTAACCCCTTTCCTTACATTGGCACTCTTTGTCAGTCTATAAGAAATACATCAGTGAACATCCTGCAGCAGCTCCGCCTTGTGTCCGTCCTTCTATGCGTTTATTTAAGTAAACATCGTCAGAAATAATGGAGTCGAGCAAATTAAGTGACCTGTACAGTATGGCTAAAAGAATTCTGGCTGCCAATCTTGAGCTCTTCGAGCTATTTGCTAGGCATTTAAAACACTAAGGCAGGGCTTCAATTATGCAATGTTGTTGCATAAAATATGACACCAACAGTTGCTGACTCTGTTGAACAAGAAAATTTACGACGAACCCTATTTAAAGCAATTCCCTTCTTCTGTAAGTCACTTGCGACAAGCTTATTTATCAACTCTAACTATCTAAGCTTCAACTCACAGCGTTCTCCCTGAAAATTTTATTGCTTGCAATGAATGAAAATTCAAGTCACTACGAAAATTGTTCATTGTGGAGAAAGCTATAAATTCCAGATATGTGCAGGAGGGGGAAATAGGGAGAGAAAGTAAGGAAATCACAGATGTAGTGTGATTTCACATGGACTATTAACTATGGAATCGATCATAATGCAGATTTGCCACTTTTTCATTCCTGATAACTATATACAAACGCTTTAATACTTTAAAAAGGAGGGAGCATTTTTTGTTCTGATTTGTTGTTCATCTTGAAACTAAGTGCACCAAAGACATGTTTGGAATATCGATTGTTTTCTAACCTACTCTCCCTCTCTGTTTTCAAGGTACACTTGTTTCGTTTCTGTTTGCCTTCTATTTTTTGTTTCTTTTTACTTTAAGGGTTATGTTACTGCACTATTTCTTAAATGTAATTTTTCTCTTCCCGACCTCTTAAAAGAATACAGTTATAATTTCGTGTCACATACATGAGTTTGTGCACATGCTTTTCTTTACGCCGGTAAGAAGACAAAAATGGCTGCAATATTCCGTCGAAGTCTCCCATTGCTATCTCGTGTTTTGAGCCAACCTTGTAAAACTCGAGGATCTGTAAAGTTACTTGCTGATCTGCCAGTCCATTCAAGCGCCTTGTCTCAATACAAGTGGTTCTCATCAAGCGGGTAAGTTTAGATAAATAACTATACACTTGCAGCCATTATTTCTTGATCTGAGTATAAATATACAGTGCCGGTACATTGTCACTTGGAGTTTGAAGGGCTCTATATATTCTGCGTAACTTGTTTTATGTATAACACCATACAAGTACAGAAAGTGTTTGGTAAAAAATTATGTAGAACCATACAGAGTTTCAATTTTCATATCCAATTTCGCTCGTACTGTCAGTAGACAATTGCTTGTGTTTCCCAGACTTTGTAGCACGGTTGAAGACGATACATTTGTCTGGTGTAAAGAATTGAATCTCGCCTTTATAATTGCTCATAGTAAACAACAAAGCTTCTTTTGCAGTACAACACACATCACCATTACCGTACTTTCACTTGCCATGGATATCCAAAGTTCAGAAATAGGCGTTATTTGTGTTTCTTATCCGGCCGGAGCAATTTAGTTCGAAGTTTAACACTGGAATTGCAAAGCTGTTTTCACTCTTTCATTATTCATATACCTTTGCTGTCACGTATTGATATAACTTTTGTATCCTCTGGTTCTCTAACTACGAAACGTAAAGTTTTATCGCGTACTTTTGTATTGTTTCTGAAATCATTCATTTAAGTTGATGATTTTAGTAGCTTCTTAAAATAATTATTTTAAAAAGGAAAGGTTTTGAAATGTGATCGAAGACTGAATGACGACAAAAACAATTTGTGATTCTAGTTCTAGACCAGAAAGCCTTTGTCTAGTGAACGCACGACTGATCTTGGTAACACGCGATGTGTGATCAATCTTCCTGTTTTGTGTTACTTCAAAAGGATAACAATTCGTGACATTCGGAATCCAGTGGGGTAATCCATGCGTTTTATCACACAAATACATCCTAATTCCAAACAAAGAATGAGGTTTACTATATGAATAATTGAAGTACGTGGAAGAACTTAATTAAAACGAGCAGATGTCGTCGCCACTTTATGTCGATCACTTGCTTCTTTGTGCATCACATATACACTCCACTCTTCCTTATAAACCATTTAGCAAATTCGTCTTGTACTGGAAAACACCCGAGGTATTAGAGACGTATAACAACGAACAGCAAAGAAGCACCACTCCAGTCTAGTTACCGAGTAAAAACTAACCACTATAGAATCTCCATCATTTAGGGGCACCCTCATCCAGTTCATGATTACACTATAATTTTGTAACCATGAGCCCTCACTTTTAGTGAAGGTAGGGACACCATTCGTTCCACCATGCATATGTTAAACTTAATAACAGACATTGAAAGCGAATCACATGTTGATATACGTTAGAATAATGCACTTCATTTTTTACGAAACGAGAGTAACTGGGTATCGAATGCCTGGTTCAAACCCCAGTGACGACATAATTTTCATTTCTCGAGAATATCTTCAAAAATTGTTAAATAGTAGATGTAACATTTGGCAAAGTTAAACAATAAATAAAATAACTTCGCCATCTTTTGATAATTTCTGAAACTCAGACTAGCTTTGAAACCTCAAATAACCTTCCATAAGGTGGAACTTCATTCACCTTGTGTAGTCTAAGGTGTATATGATGTAACTGCCTTGTGTAAGAGAAAGAAATGTGTAGCTACAGTAGCAAGAGCTTCAGATAAATCTTAAGATCAATGATCTTACGATTACCTGATAGGAAATTACACAGCTTTTTAAATTTGTTTGATCCATTTTTCTGCCGTAACGTTCACAATTGTTACTCTAAGAGGAACCACTATCTTTTATCAAACACATAATCATAATCATAATCACAACCAAACACACAATCATAATCATAATCAAACACATAATCATAGTCATAATCATTTCATAATCTCTGATTGTGCAGATTTGAAAAATTACCGCAAGAACCTTTTTGGAAGTGTATAAAATTTACAGTCCACATTCTCGTGCTCTTCCTGCAGCTTGAAATGTGTATTCTGGCGTCACTATTAAAATAGGAATAACGACTTTTTAGCATATATGTGTGATACTAAGGCACATGGGGCTATGCAAAGGATACCATGGCCTTTGAAGCTCAATGGAAAATTAAAATTCGGAAGCGCAAATATCTAGCCGTAATCTATGGTCACATGCTAAAAAGATGATCTTAAGAATGAATAATTCATTTTGGCAAAGGGTGATGAAGAGTGACAAATTTTAAGTCAAGTGGGCAACGCACCAAATCCTAGTTTTCTTTCTTGCTCGAAGACATTAAGATAAACGTCTTTCCTGAGACAGCGTGTAACAAAACTAGAAGATATCATGATTACAGTTTGTCCTGACAGGGAGCCCTTCATTGCCTCTGTTTGGTGGGAGTCCTGGAGGTTTGGTAATAGCAATTGAATAGATTCCAGCTGGTATCACCATAGCGTCCGTTCTCCTGAATAAAGATCCTTAAGTCGAAATAACACCGACTTGCATAATGGTTATGTTGGCGTAAACATGACCTTTCTTTGCAATCTGAGGACCAATTTCATATACTCGTAAAGGTTTCATGTTTCATGAAGAAATAATACATTTAGAAGAATCTCATGGAATGTTCCATCATCACACTTTACACAGGTTTCCATTCGATCAATGCCATCTAACTGGGGAAGATTAATGTTAGGGAAGTAAAATCATAGTCAGGAATGATATTGCAACAACCCTTTAACATGAGTACAGTAACAGAGACTATAAGAGCAGGTGACAGGGATAAAATCGAAATTGTAGGTAGTGAAATGTGTAGGTTGCAGAAGCCGTCTATTGGACAGTCTTCTCTTCTACTTTTCTGGGACCGTGAGGCTTAAAAGAGAAAGTAGGGAAATGATACAAAGGCCATGAACTCCCCCAACCCAAATTTAACCTTTGGCTTATTTGTTGCTTGCCACTTTGTTAAGTCACTGTTCTTTAGTTACAATGGCTCTGCCAACGATACCTGCATTCCCGACTTCTTGCATCGGGTCATGTTTCTCCACAGATTGATCTACGATGATCTCCTTGACGAAGACATGCTATCTTATAACAAATCTAACAGATGCAAACGAAGTAAAATAGCTACGCCTCCTGATGATGATGTCGGTTTACTCCTTACACTCTCCTCTGACGGGAGCTAAAGCATTTTGTCTGTATACATTGTAATTTTATAGAAGATTAGAGCACTTGAAAGGCAGACCATTAGGACTTCGGATAAAATTAATCGTACTGTATATTTCAGCATTAAGACCGGATTCAGTCCTTTCCGTCACTATGTCTTTTCTCGGAATGGAATTCTGACTGTAGCAAGCAGAGTGCAAGTGAGCTGTCTGCGGCACTTTTAGATAACTCCCCACACGCAAGTGTAGTTTCAAGAGAACGAAATGAGATAGCTAACTGACTTAACTAAGCCTCTATGTGTCTCATTAAGTCTCTAATGTCGTTTTCTTGCTATGTTGCCTCCTTGTCCTCTAAGAAATATACCCAAACAATGAACTACTTATGCCTGTCAATTACTGCGTGAAGGCTCCTTCAAATGCCCACCCTCTTCCTTCCCAATGGCAAGTGACTCAAAGTTAAAGATAAAGTTAAGGGTCTTATCACAGATGTGCAAGGGTCTGCTTTGAAGGTACAACTGCAGTGGACTTGCAAGTGGACATAGGCTCAAGATGAACTACCCATACAAGAAATAGGATGTTTGGTTATTTTTCAAGTGTCCCGTATTTTTCATAAGAATAATCCTGACAACCAAAAAACCATAAAAAGTATATAAGAACTTTATAGCAATCCACTTCGGGAGCAGATAACTAGGTGCCTTACGGTGAACAGTAGGTTTTAATGTAAGAGTTGAGTACTGGTACAGAACTTGAATATTGAATCAAGGAACGGATTCATATTCCTAAAGGTTTTCGCCAGACACTGGTCACAGCAATCGTCCGGTATGAAGGTACAACAATTTCGTGAATAATTTATGAAAAGGAGAAGATTAGAACACGATGTTGCGAACAGTACCTGCATGAATGACAAATTTTCGATTGCTCATGTTGTTGAGAGTGCGTATGATGCAAACAACCTCTTTTTGGCAACGAAGCAAAGGCCTTTTTTTTATAAATGTAGCTTTCAGAGCGGCAAGTGATACAGCAAAGCCCTCTTTTTTGACCGTCATAGTTGATCACCGTAGAATGTAGATAGAATAATTATATATCATTTTGCGATAATGTTAGTTAACCTTATTATCCTGCTAGTTCATACGACATATACAGGTTTAGCTATGATACATCAATGATTCTGCTGAAAATAAAATGTATATTTATTTGGCACTGTTCTTGCCCTCACTGCTCCTCACAAGTAAACAATTTGAAGCGTTGATTTATGATATATAAGTTGAAAATTGCGATAAACGACAGATTGATATTGATATAAACGTTTTAACCAGACATTTATCACAGCAAAGACTAAGCTGTAAATAGATTTATGATCCCGACAAAGCACAGACTTATTTATTTTGATAAACAAAGCTTCCAGAGCTGCAAGTGGAGAACGCACTTTTTTGCTAATACGCTAAAGGTATTCTCTTGATAATTATGGACACAAACTTGGCCTTCAATCAATTTTCGCCGATTGCTGTGATTAGTGTCCGGCGAAAATGTTTAGCCATACGAATTCCCTACTTAAAATAACTTTCGTGTTAATTATCCTTATGTTTGCTTTCTTTACGTTTTCCTCGATACAGTTATTCCGTAGAAAAACTATAAGCGAAACTATAAGAAAATTCTGAGGTCACCGCTGTCTTTGTGTTTGAGAAGCACAGTTTTCTCATATCATGCTCCTAAGAAGCTTGCCGTTGTGAATAGTATACAAAGAAGATCGTTAGCGTACTTATGTGGTTCACCCCAGAGGATTTTCTCTGGGTGATAACAGCCACAAAATACGAAAAAGATTTTTCGGCCTACCGTACTTTTGTTCCTTTGTAATGCACTTGTAGTGACGCAATATCTAAACAATAGACATCGCAAATTTCTCTCTCTTTTTGTAAGGGATCGTAGCTTAGTGGAAAAGGGTCGAAGTTGCGCAACTTCGAAGGCTTTGAGCTCAATTCCCTGTAGCCCCACGATTTTTCACCTTCGAGATTTATAACATCTAGGTCACTATCCAATCATCACAATTGGTGAATGAACACGCTTCTGCAAACTAAAGATGCGGCATTAGCTCTACTAATTCACATACTATGTATCTCCGAGAGATAGGGTTAGGCTAACCAACGACGCCTTCGCCTCACCTCGTACTTCACTAAAGTCGGGTTAGCTGACGGAGACACTCAAGTCTATCGAGCAAAATCCTAAATTTCTCTGTCTCGTTGGTATGGGACCGTAGCTTAGTGGTAAAGCGTCGTCGTTGCGCAATGCAGAGATTGTGGATTCGATTCCCCATGGCCCAACGATTTTTTTACCTTCGAGATTTTATAATACCGATGTCTACCTTCAGTCATTGCACACTCGATACCTGTTCTCCGAGACCATGAAGTACAAGAATTCTATTTCAGAGATGGGAGCCCATGTTTCAATATCGACTTTGTGGCAACTTACCGGAGATACGATATTACATTTTATGGCATTTACTTTTCGTGAGCTAATTACAGCAATAATAAACAATAATAAGCATAAAATTGATAACGAAAATAGTAACTTAACAAAATATGCTAACTAGAACAAATAACTACGTCAAGTAATCAACAAGGGACGAAGTCAGTGCGGATTGATTTGCAATTCATGTCTAGTATGTCTGGATTACTATTTTGCTCATGATGTAAAAAAGATTTGTTCGTTGCTGTCAGCAGTCAACAAGGCGATGGTTATGACTGGTAGGCATCTAGGTTGAAGCTAAAAACCTACGTAAACACTCCTCTAAAATCTCAAACAGTTTTCCAGGAATCCCAGGAATCAAGTAAATAAAACTTTTAAAACTTTTCCTTGCATAGTTTAATTAGATTCCCAACTATTATCCAAGAGATAGGACATCTTCCTGCAAATTTATTTAAATGGGTCTAACTTGATTTTTATGTTCGAGTGCTTAGCGACCTTGGATTTTCCCCATGCATTGCAAACGATGTAAGGTTTTGACCAATATTGCTTTTACGACCCATTTTGCATGCCGCGATTTGACGATTGTCAACTGTGTACCCTACTTTAATTTCACGAGGAGATTGACCGTCCCTGATTTCTTCAAAGACTATATTTTAGTGCAACCTTTGTGCCTCACTACATGAAGAATACTTTAACGGATTGTCAACATATATACCTGGAGGTGGCAGTGAGAGGTCCTACTATTTGCTACGGGGATAACTTTGCCCCTGGATTGACCATCACATGATACAGCAGCCACATGAGAACGAGTCTGTGTGGATGATGCAGTAGTGGTACAAGACAGCTCTAAAGCTGCTGACCTTGTAACTGTTATTGACGTCACCATCAAGAATAGAGAAGTCAGTTTTGTATAAAGGGAACCTCTTTAACGAGAAAAAAAACCACCTCAGGGACCGAAAGAAGGTACGCTCAATAACTGAGATGACTGAGTGATATTTTCACTGTCTCCTTAATTTATCAGATAGGAACACACAAGGAAAATCTTCGTTTAAAAATTTCGCAAAATAGAGAGAGAGAAAGGGAGGTAGTCTTACAGTGTTCCTTTTGGAAAAATGTCTTATTTTCAAATACTAATATTTGATATTTACTGTGCTGCGATTGCGACACCATTCCCCCCAGTGCCAGAGCACTTTGTCAACTCTGAGAAAATGATAAGCAAACCCTTCTGAAGGACTTCTATTCTTGATTAAAAATTTCGCAAAATAGAGACAGAGAAAGCGAAGTTGTCTTACAGTGTGAAAATGTCTTATTTTCATATACAAATATTTGATATTTACGGTGCTGCGATCGCAGCTCCACTAAGAACAGTATGAGAACACCTTGTGAACTCTCACAAAATGGTAGACAAGGAGGAGGGATGATCTTGCCTGAAGCTACAATAACTTTCTTTAGCAAATTGATGGATATATCTTTGTAATATATAAGAAAGGAACCATATTTTCAGCCGTAATTAATTATCTTCCGTGGCAGCGAGGATTTCCAAAATGACTACCCTTACACTCACTCACTCACTCACTCACTCACTAATCCTCGAGCACCGTGCAGTGCGTAGAGCCAACTTGCAACACAAGTGTTCGCCAGTGCTGACGATCGGCAGCGAGCTGCTCCGCTTTGAGATAGAGGCACTCCACAGGATCGCAGATCTTTGGCGAAGACATCCAGCCATCGAGTGCGAGGTGCGCCTTGTGGGCGTCTCCATCCTGCTGCGAACGGACTAAAATCCAGGACCGCGCGGGTTGGATGACTCGGAGGCAGCCGCAAGATATGTCCATACCATCGCACCCTTCTTTGAGCGGCTAAAACTGAGACTGGAGCTTAGAATGAGATGAACATTTTTCTATCGGAACAACATTGACATTCCCTCGGTGGTCTTAAAACAGTCAAAAGGTACAACATTTTGTGGCGCTAACAATTCTAACATTTTTGTAGGTCTATTTTTCGCCCAAAATATCGCCAATTGTTGACATTTCTGTCTTATACGGTTCTAATTTAATTTAAAATGCAAATTTATTTTTGCTATCGAAAATTATCCCTTGATCATGTCGTCGGGTGAAGGCAGACAAGCTTTGAAAGGTGAAAGACATATTTTAAAAAGCAAACATACAGCTAAGGTCAGGAATGAATGATTGTAAGAAGCATTTCAGAAGCACTCGAATGCTCAACTTTGCATGGTACGCCAATCTCTTTTTACGAGCAAATGAAATCTTGGAGAAATACCAAATATGTCATAATAAAGGAAAGAAGAGTTCTCATGAATTTTGCGAATCATGAAACTGATTAACAAGCAAATAATATACGGTATTTTTTATTTCTTCTCCGTCGTTTTTGGACGCTGTTAAATCATGTACAACAAATGAGATTTCTACCGCAGATCTACTTTCTTGTCTCTTTCGTTGATAAGAACTGCCCTGCTTTTCTTGCAGCTGTGGAAAGCGTGGGTTTCTATCCCTGAAACTTTAAAATGGCTAGGATAGCGCAGAGATAAAGCAAAGGATTTCGCTAATAGACCCTGACAGTTCTTGAGGCTGATCAATGCGTTTGCGTGCCCAATAAAACAAAGGCAATCAGCAACGACCAGCATTTCAGATAACGTATCAATGATCTCAAGCACAAAACACTCAGGGGGAAATTGTTTTGACCTTCATTATGTTTTGTTAATTGAGATATTTGGGTTAATAATGATAATTACAGCCAATTCCTCAGTCGTTTACTAGAAATTGATTATTTTCAAAAGCAGGGGTGGCCAAAGTAATATCGCTGTATTGTGCGCTAGGCTGACTGATCATTATACTGAGAGCAACATCAGTGTACAACACTGGTATGACTATTCTTTCCACCTGGCAACCGATTGCAATGACTTTGTACGTACTTCTGGTCATTGATGTCATAGTTTTTGGGGTTTTTTGCGTAGCTCGAGAAAAAGAAATTTAAACCTTACGCTCTTTTCGTGACAGCATGACGGCGAACGATGGCTTCTTAATTGAGTGCCACTATCATCATTGTCAGATTGAAGGATTTTTAAATTTTAGTCTAAACTTGCCTGTTGTCTATATTATCAAATGCTTGACCAAGGTTTTAGTATCCAGACCAGTCTGTAGATTCGAATAGAAGAACATTAAATATGGTATCTCCGTGATAAGAAAATCTTCAATAAATACGATTTCGTATCTACGGACTCACTCTCCACAAATATCAAATCAGCTGTTTGAACGAGGATAAATATCATTAGATTCAGCATCAGTAGCCTCTTGGCTTGAAAAATATAGTCATCATGGATTTCCAAGAGCAATTTGACATTTTCCTATATTTAGCTCCACAATTCAAATCCATATATGGCTATAGACAATTCTCCAAATAATTTCCTTTTAAACAGAGATGCTATAAATAATGTCTCTTGGTCTGCGTTCGAGTAGTATAGCATGCAACACGTTTTAACATTTAAGTCTCTTTTCTTTCAAGGCTTCCATAGTTATAGCGAGCTTCCACACGACTTCCGCTCTTTGAATTCATTTTTGTTTAAATCGAGGCAGAAAGAGCAAATTGCAACTTAAAAGAAACCCAGCTGCAGTAGTACTTATATCTATTGTAATATTTTCCTGTATTCGTTTATATATTTTATTATATTTGGAGAAGTCGCGAGACTATAAAGAAAGAAAATACAGTTCACTAAAAGATGACCTAGTAAACACAAACGCCGACTTCAATCTAATCTTGTTAGAAGTTTCCACCCTTGGCCTTGTCTCCAAAAATATTTCTGCGATAAAAAAATTCCTGAAAAGATACAAATTAAATGCTGGCCGTATTCTGGAGAAATTCTCGGAATCAGTTATAAGGTCATCATACTACATCTTGAACCGCCTTAGCAAAGAGTGGTCCAGCCCTCAGAGTCTGTTGTTTTACTGACGCTGTTTTATATATACATTTTTTCTTCTTTTCTAACTCCAACGTTGTAAGTTAGTTGTGTTTTTGTTGTTTTTTTGTTTCGTTTTAATAACTCTTTTCGTTGTATCCTTCCCTTAATCCCACTGCCCCGTTCAAAGTGATGCAGCTGGTGAAAACAGTGGGAATTGTACGTAGAAACAAAAGAAGAAATAGCACTTGTATACTCATATATATGAAATAAATAGCTAGTGTTTAAAAAATTATTATTATTCCCAAAAACGTGGAAACATGGATTGACAATATTAGCTCGTAAAAAAGGATATACTGACAATCCTGAAAATTTTCGTCCGATTGCCCTACAAAGCGTTATGTAAAGTGTTTACTACATGGATTAAAAAACTTGTACAGGATTTTTGTGCTAAGAAATAACTACGTCGATCATAAACTACAAAAAGGCATCTGGATAGGTGTCTCGGGAACTATCGAACACATAGAAAGTATGACTCGGATTATAGATCTTGCTCGACGCCATTCAAGAAGCTTAACAATTTCTTTACTCAAAAATGCGTTTGGTGAAGTTCATCATGGCATAATCAAGAAAGTTCTTCAATACCATCACATCCCAGAGTAAATGATGCTCTTAATCACTGACCTCTACACTAATTATAACGTCAGCATTGCAACAAGAAATTTTGTAACCCACCCTATCCCAGTTA
>JAAAKL020009818.1:0-14823 GCA_010016065.2 Carybdea cf. marsupialis auct. non (Linnaeus, 1758)
CCTCGGTACCTTTACCGCATTTGCGAAGGTGCATGCTGGTTGTTAGGGAAGAAATCTGACGAAGATCGGCTAATGATCTGGTCCACACTAACACGCTACTCGCTCGCCATTGCCGTCAATGAAGTATTTGTTTTGCTGCGATCTGTTGTTTCCACACTGCAGACCACGTGACCGAAAGGTTGATTAGGTCTATTTCAAGTACGAAAATGTAAACAAACTTATTACTCAAGTGGCAAAAGGCCATGTCACTGGAACTACCTAACAACTAAGATTCGAGAATCGTCATTACACATACAAACAGTGTCATGCAGTGTCACGACTGCCAACAAGGGCAACTCAATTATAACTTGCGCAACCTAGGACACAAATCTGCTTAAATATCAGGTTAACAATAACCGAAGTAAATGTACTGATTAGTAACAAGACAAACAAGACTTGCGAAATTAGAACGTAACCCTGACCTGGTTACGCCTGCAACATCCAACTCCTTTGTTTACACTTACTCAACAAATCCTGCAGTACAGTCAGATTTTAAAGCTGTAAGCTGTGCTAAGGAGAGAGCCCATGTCTAATGTTAAGTTCAAAAATGGATACTGATGACGATGTTGTTGTGATGACTGAGGCAGCAGCAGCAGTAGTAGTAAGCCCTGAGAACAAAAAAAGGAGGAAACAGAAGAGTGTTAGGATGACGCCATGGCTAGGGAACGGGGGGAAGAGAACCTACAATGATATCATTGCTGATTTGAGGCTGATAATTTTTGCTTCTTTGGAACAAGAATGGAACTTTTGAAGAGTTTGATTACTTAGGTAACTCCGTTCTTCCGTTCTCCGCTCTACATCTTAAACCAAATCTTCTCATTCCCAGAGACGAATGGGTTCTGTTTTCTTTTCCTGCGATAGACAAATTTTCTTATTTGTTTCATTCACCATATTTATATCCTCCAGTAGTTCAAGTCAGGGAAGATCGAACAATCTCTCATCACACCTCCTGATGAGCAGAGAGGCACCCCCTCAGAGAGATGTAAGTTTTTTATTTCGATTTCAAAATACAAGCAATTTTATGACAACGGTTCTTGTGTGCCCAAATGGGGCCGCTTGAACTACGGACGCTTAGGTCGCCGCCGCTGCCGCAGAAGAGAAGTGGACCTATGACTCCGCCTTGATGGGCCAAAACAACTGGCAAAGGCGTATTTTCACACATGACTGACAGGATCATCGCCGTCTGTTTCATGATGTTAGCAGCAAAGGTCTGTTTAATGAAGTCATGATGCCCTCTGTTTCATGACCTCAAAATCTTCCTCAACCTTTAATATATCCGTTTCTGCGGCGTGTAACGTTGCAAAGGAAATTTGTGATATTGGTCGTCTGATTGCTTTCCTTTTAACTGGAGAGTGTGACTGGTTACGGCTTTTATCAAAGTAAAATGACAAAGGCTTATGTTTTATTTTTATCCCCAGCGTTATCTCCTCAGCAATGGCGAACACTTGTGTTCATGGCTTACTAAATACTTAGTAAGTCATGCTTGTGTTGCAAGTTGGCTCTACGCACCGCACAGTGCTCGAGGATTAGTGAGTGAGTGAGTGGGAGATGCTTTGTGAAACTGCGGCGTAGTTGATCTGTCAAGGCCCCCGTGTCGCTGTAATCATCCTGTAAACGTTTTCGAGCATTGTCCTTTGCAATCTTTACTTGAACTCAAAATGGCTACGTGCTGGGGTACCTTATTTTTAAAGGTTACATTGGTTTGTTTTGTTTGTTTTGCTACCATATTAAGACTTAAGGTTTCGGCCAATCTGTTAGAATTATTGGCGAAGATACAAGATCATTCTTCGCCAATCGAATTTTCTCTGGGGTTTGCAACTCGACGTAACTAGAGAAATATCCTCGTTTCGTACACATATGTTGAGAAGCTCCAGAATCTATGAACCAAGCATCGTTCGATTTATTTCCTTCTGTTGTAAACATAGTGGTCGTTGTTGAGATATTATTCTTTATCCAAGATCCCATGACTCATTTCCGTATTGTTTTGGTAATTAGATTTAGCAGTTCGATGAAGACTTGAAGCAAGTCTTTTGCGTTCTTTATAAAATGTATCATTCATATTACAAATTCAGTCGTTGTTGATCTTTGATAGTTGATGGAGTGCTATTATAATTCTTACAGTTAACTAATCAACTCTGTTGTGGCTGTGTCATTCCTTGAGATGTTTTAGATTGTAACAATAGCATTCTTTTTTTGTAATCTATGATTGACCATTTTCTTGTAAGATTTGCATGTATCATACGTAAAACTTTTTCTGTCTTCTCTGACTTTTGATCAAATATCTTTGCAAATGGGAGGGCCTTATGTACCTTATTTTGTCCATATATAAGCCATACCTGCAAGACCAACCTTTTTAGCTCAGAATACTCACCTGAACATATAGGCCTACTTGAGCATGAAGACCCCCTACAATTCAATTGAAAATAACTGTACCCTGTTGGAAACCATCAACTAAAGTAACATTGTAAGGTTTCAATGGGACTTGAGGTGTAGCTGACACTGACCAAATATCGTAGCACACTACTATGAAGAACGTCAGCAGATAGGATGTGAAACCTAAGATAACTGTGGAATTTTCACTTTCCTTTTTTTACCATTGTTCAGTAGTATTAGGCTCAACCTTGTCATATTGAGCACTCTAGGGATTGTATCAATATTGTTGGTATAACTATATATATCCACTTAATCTGCAGACAGTACTGTTTCACCAATTTTGTGCTCATCAGTGCAGAACAGAGTGTTGAGATAGAGTTCTAGCTATGTTGGTAGAAAAGCTGCTACAAGCCAGTTTAAAGAATCCATGTAGTACCTGCACAGTTAGCATAGCATAAAGCGAGAGTGATGGTACCATCTCAAGCATATATTGCTCAACCTAATGTAGGTTAGTAGGCTAAATATTCAAGAACATAAGTACTGAAGTAGACACACAAGCAGTCATGAATTACATAGTATAGAACTCATTAAACATGAAGTGCTTATGGCACTGGGCCAGATTGAACCCAGGATCTCCCACACCAAATACAAAGACTTTACCATTTCACCAAATAGTCAGGTGCATGAAAAACACCTAATCAAAAGGAATAGTCTTTACTTTGCCTTTGTAGATCTGGAAAAAGCTCATGATCATGTTCCAAGAAGTGTGCTGTGGTGGGCAATGAGAAAGCTAGGCTTGATGCATTGATAATCCACAGTGTCAAAGCAATGTATGTCAATGCTGGATCTAGTGTCAGAATAAACAGCCAATTCAGCTCTGAATTCCATGTGAAGGTTGGTGTTCACCAAAGCTCTGTCTTGAGTCCACTTCTCTTCATCATTGTGATTGAAGCGCTATCACATGAGATTCGTACTGGTTGTTAATGGGAGATCTTCTACGCTGATGACCTGGTCATCATTGCTGAGACCATTGATGAGCCCATGACTAAACTGGCTGCCTGGAAAATGGCAATTGAGGCAAAAGGTCTCTGAGTAAATTATATGGGTAAGACAAAAATCCTTTGTAGTCGACATGATGCTTCAAAGCCCATCCGAAAGAGCGAAGATCCATGTGGAGTGCATTATAAAGGTGTGGGCCATAACTCCATACAGTGCACGTCATGTAGTCATTGGGTACATAAAGCCTGTACTGACTGGAAGGGTCGACTCGTAGAAGACCCAAGCTTCAAACGCAGATGCTGTATGGGTTTGATCCCCACGGAAACTTCTCCTGTTCTTACTCACTTGGAATTAGATTGAGAACAAATGGAAATTGTCACTTCGTTCTGCTACCTAGGTGATGTAAGAGAGAGGGGGCTGCTATGATGCCACAACTGCCAGGATAAGTTCGGCATGTAAAGAGTTTAGAGAGCTTCTCCTCGTCCTTACATGTTGTGGCATTTCGCTGCATAACAGAGGCCATGTTTATGATGCATGTGTAAGGAGTGTTCTTCTCCACGCTAGTGAGACATGGCCAGTGACAGCTGAGGATATAGCCAGATTACCCCAAAGTGATCATGCCATGATCTGCTGGATCTGTGCTTCAAAACTCACTGACAGAGACCCTCTACATTCATTGAGGTCCAGACTGGGTCTAGCTAGTGTGGAGGAGGTTATGTGGTGGAATAAGCTGGGCTGGTTTGGTTACCTTCAGTGCATGGACCAAAATGTGTGGCCTAGAAAAGTTGAGAGCATTGTCATCCCACTTTCCTACCATAGAGGTCCCACAAGGAAATGATAGACTGACTGCATCAATGAGCTATGGATCGTGAGTGGTGGCATGTGAACATCAGACCTGGACAACATGGCGGAACTTCCAACCCTCGGACACAGGGAAGAAGGGGGGAAAATTTACATACCTTGAAATTTTTTTAAAATAATAGCTATAGAGAAGTTATTTTTTCTTTGTTCCTAAAGATCCAATTTTCAAAATTTTAGTTCCTCGAACTTTTAAGGTATGTAAATTCCCACAACCTTTTTAGAAGAAGAATTTTTAAGATGTAAGGTATAAAACGTAGCTCCGTAGCTCCAACTTACACTTTGTCACAGACTGAAGAAGGAAAGAGATTTCCAAAAGCTTGTGAAAGCTTTTTTAGCTTTGTTGTTTTTATATATATATATGTTTTTATCTATGCTTTTTAATCTGTTCAAGTTTGAATATGAAAACATATACATATGTATTAATAGGTATATACACATGCTAAAAGAGGAAAACAGCTTTGATTGGATTATCATGGATGCAAACCTATTTTTAAGTGTGACATAAATATTTGAAAATGTTTGAATTATGGAAAAAATACTAAATTTTCATGTTGCCCTATTAGTGAAAATGTCAAGGGCCAAAATTGAGAGTGTGGCCATTTCGAAACATCTTGATCAGTCCAACCCTCTGTAAAGAGGAAAGATGGACATTAAACTGCATGATTGATTGATTGATTGATTGATTGATTGATTGATACTAGCTTTCAAAGTTTTGAATCTTTTTAACAAAACCTTTTTGGTGTTGGCTCCTTAAGAATGTAAGGATGCAAGGGATACTAACAGAGTTTTGACCAGAAATTTTGGAAATTCAAAGGCCCCTTGTTTAAGCATTATAAATCATACACTAGAGATCTTGTAATTTGGGAAACAGTCTATTCCACGGTTGCCTTTAGAAATCTGGGGTCAAATTGTACTATTTCCAAACTTTTTATAACCCTGTACAATTGATGGTTGGTTATTCACAAATTTTATTTTAAAATTTTTATATCAAACAGAAATGGGCACCTGAACCCTGTTCAACATGCAAGTGATGTGGCACACCTTCAGTCAGAATTGGAAACAAAACTCATTTACCACAAACCAGTTCCAAAGTTTCCAGTGATGACAACTTTACAGTTTGAGGTTTTGCTTGTTACATATTTGATGGCAGCTCTTGGTATCCAATATGTCAGCATCTACAAAACTGTAAGTACTACTAACTACAGTTATTTTGCAAATAAATTGTGCTGTTTGATCTTTATACTGTTGACAAGGTGATATCGAGCTTGACTTTGTTGACCGTCATTCATAGGTTGGTAAAAACAGTTTGTGTATTGCATGTTTTCATGCTGTCTACTTTATGATTAAGACAACAAAAGTGAGAAAAGTGGTATTGATGAAGAGAGCAGTAAGTAATCCTAAAATTTGGCTCAGCAGTTTACATTTGTAGATATGTCACATTTTGGCTAGTGTCTTATAATCTTGTTTTAGCAACAGTTTGTGGCAACAGATTCTGATACTTACTCTCTTAGCGTAAACTGTATGTATCTACTGTAGAAAGAGTAAGGATCGGGCCATTTTTGAATTCTTGCTTTATTACCTGTAACATATTGTATTATTAACAGAACTTTTGTTGGTGTTTTCTTAAAGTCAGTGTCATAGAAATATTATTTTTCAATTTTAGTATATAATTATGAGCTGTGCACAGGACTACCTTCATTACCTACTGCTTTCTTTATGCCTTGTCTTTATATGTTCTACAACCATTGACTTGAATGAATCATTCAGAAGGAAACTTTATACTCGACAATGCCAACTTGATAATTTCTTTGGTTAGCAAATTATTTTAGACAGAGTTATTGCTGTGCAGAACCTAACATTCAAGACAGAAAACAGTACCATCATTTTAAACAAGTCTCTTACTTTTTACCAACTCACTTTAGTGTATATTTATCATTTGCAAGTTTTGTTCTTGCAGCATGTACAGCTTTGATATGACATAACCCAGGAGTCAGTTTTAAGTACTAAGTTGGTAAATTGCTGATGATGTCAATCTTGACTGTGAAAAAGATTCATCCTTATCCCACTTTCTGCTGTTTGGGAGGGCTGTAATTGTATTGCTTAATTGTAACAAGCACTTTGGTAAACTTTTTGCAGAACTTTCATGTTGTGGACTACCACCTCATACTGTTCATCAGCTTGATCCTGTTCAGAAGGGTTGCTTGGCTAGTTTTTACACAGGTAATACTTGAATCATATTATTACTTGTTTTACATTCACTTTTACTCTTGCGTTTACTATTACCTATGGGAAAATGTCTTTGAGATGTGTACAGCTAAAGAAATTACAAAGCAAATCATTTGTTGCTTAGAAAACTTTTATATACACATTTATAATGCCTAGCATAAGCTGTTATGCTTTGTTCATGTATACATTGGTTAAAGTTCCAAATTTGCTTGTCAACACAAGTACCCATGCCCTAGGAGACACTTGAAGCAAGGCACATTTCTAAGGTTAAGGTAAAGCAGAGATATATCCTCCAGCTGTGCTAGGCATGCACTACACACTCATAAATATAGAACCAAAAATATTTGTACGTTCTGTAATTATTTGCGAGACGTTTCATTACATCAAATCTATCTCCAAATTTCTTTCCTCCTCATTTGGTAAATTCGTTTCAAATCCAAAGGCCACTCAGTATCCCCATCTCTCTGTTCTGTCACAAGTCTGTATAGAAATAACACACCACATTGCTCTCCTGTTTTAAGTCTCTTTACTGCCTCTGTTGAGAATCATAGGGAGGCAGTATGACTTAGATACAAATATCTGTAGTCAAAAAAGGTCCAGAGGTGTGCTATCAAAAAAGAGCATGTTTTGACTGAAAACAGAAATGAAATGACTCAACCCAGAGGGGGAAATAGCTGTTGCTTAAGGGTGGGGCATACTTGTATAATGATGTTATTTCCAAGTTTATTGAGAAAGATAGAAGGATAGATTTGCAGTGGAGATAGTCTTTCAAAGGGAAAACAGTACTTCTATAGAAGTATCTGGCATGATTAGGGAATTGTTGCTAAATTTGTTTTGTAGCACACCTGATCCAAAGTGGTACACTATGCCACTGGGCAGAAGGTGCCACTAGAGAAGCGTAATGACTTGCACCTCACATTCACTAGTGATCACTGATGCAAGCACTGAATGTGACAGGCAACAGTTACCTTAGGATACACAAATACTTAGTATATTGGATCATTGCTGTCATTGTCACTTGCTATAATTAACCATCAGTTTTCTCTACTGTATATTCTTTCTATCGGGGTATAAGCAAGGACTTCAGCTTCTGTTCCGCATCTGTCACTTTTTCCCAATGCCCTGACTACACTCATCTTGTTACCTGCTACTGCTATTTCAGATGTAATACAATCTTATTCTTGACACGTGTCATGGTTCTTCATGAGAAACTACATCAGGCATAAACCTCTTCACCATTCTTCACGAATAGCTATTTTGTAAACATTGGGTTGTCTCGTAAAAAATCCTTGACTGGTGGTGCAACAGTTCGGTTCATGCAGTTGCTTTTGCTATTGTCTTTGAACAGTATTGTCTTCATTTTAATCACAATGCTGCCTTTACTTGGTACTTTGATAGAAGTATGGTAATGTGCCCACTCTCTAGTCTTTTTGCTATATCTGTTTTGGAGCACCTTAAGCATAAAGCATATTTGTAAGATACTTTAATTTTTTGTCACAGATCAGGAAATACTTTTAAATTTGGAGTACCAGTTGGTTTTCCAGGTTCACTCTAATAACTTTTAGCTTTTTCACGTGAAATTTCTTTGTGATAATACCTGCCATTGAATTGTGGTGGTGCTGTTTATCTTTGATGATGCTACCAAATGCTATGTCATTTCATGATCAGTGATAATGCCATGTAATGCGACCTCCTGTATTTTATTGTCTTAGTTTAGCAGTTGCCCCCTAGTATAGCCTGTGGAAACTAGTAGAAGAATTCAATATGAACAAGTTCTCTGCTGTACTTGATTGATTATTTGAAACTGAAGAGAATATGTGGCACACAGTTTAAGTCCTTATACAAACTTATACCACTTTGATAGTCTTATCTAGCTACTGGTATCTTATAATATCTATCGGTTAAGGCTAACAAAAAATGTTTGTGAATGGCACAATGTTGATAATAACAGTGGAGTTGAGTTTCAGCTTCCTAACTTGACATTCTTGGAATGGAGATGAATGATAGAAAGATCTGATCCTTTGAAAGCCAGTTTGTTCATTGCATAACAGCTCATTCACAGTGCCCCTCAGTATCGTATGGAAATCCATGCCAATCAGCTGGTACTACAGGGATGCCATAACCTAAACAAATGTGGCATCAGCAGTGATATCTTTTTGTTAGAGCGTTTTATAAAACTCATTTTCCAACCATTCACCAGTAACAAGAAATTTGAAATTGTGAGCTGTTCTGTGTGACGTTTAATAGAGTTTCATTTACTATACCTTACGGCTGGGTTACCTTGCTATCCAGTAATCTGTTTAAGACCCCCCTTCCTCAAAAAAGAGAAGGAATGTAGTTCCTTTTGACTTAAAGAATCGTTGCCAATATGACCTTGCTTTGCCGCTGTCTCTTTACCAAATGCAGACAGTTTCAATAGATTGGATCTGGCAAATTTTTGCTAAGGAGATTGTCGTCCAGTTCTGGATAACTTTAGTAGGGAATGTTTGCTGAATCAGCTGTTTTATTCCTTAAAACAAGTTGTGGTTTTTATGACTATGGACTCACTTTTCTACTTCTTGCACGTAGTTCCATTTTAGAGTTTCCCATTCATTTCTCATTCATTCATATTCAATACTTGGGGAATTTGTGTGTACGAGAATAGTAGGTTTATTTCCGTATTTTTAAAATAGTGTATCTTCCGCCAAATTTTCATTAGTAAGCTAATATCCTTAATTTCTTTAAGCCATGGGAAAAGTATAATAGTTTATGCTCAAATTTAATTATTTTCTTTTAAAACTATTCCGAATGATTTGTGTATCAACACTACTTACAGTACTCAGGAGGTCAAATCTGCCATTATGATCAACGTTAAGCTAGTTTTTGTGTATTAACTGTGTTCTCCCTTACATTTCCTATTGTTTGTTAGTTTTTCCTACAGGCCACTCTCAGGTAGAGGGTGCTATAGCTACTCTACGTGTACTTCCAGCGTCCCCTCGAAGGACCCGTATATTTTGCGGCAAAACTTAGATTTTTTTCCTATGTGACATGTCTGGCTTCGAACGATCGATCGTTCTCATGCAATTCGCTCTCAAAGTAAAACACTATATTCTGACGTTTGTCTACTCAGTTGTTGCCATTGATGGTAGATTTTTGTCATGTCTTGAGTCCGAAAAAGACTACGACTCAAGATATGACAAGTATCTACCATCAATAAAGTGCTATAATTGTCAGGTGAAATTTCCTGTCGCTTCTCTACCCCTCATCGCGTCCTATGTGGATTACTTGCGTCAACTTCTGAGGTAAATTATAATTGCCAGGGACTTATTTACCTTTTACTTTCAAGGGATCTTGCAGCAAACTTGGCTCCATATGTGGAAGTAACATGACTATTAATTTACGCACTGAGCATGTTTTCATCATCAGGTCGAGTTTTTTCGGACTCTCTTGACAAGCTCCCTCCAACCCTGGCGATCCTCCATCAGTCTGGGAATGTCCTCCAGATGCAGTTCAGTATCATCTACTAACTGATTTGTATAAATCCTTTGAGGTCTTCCAGTGGATCGTTTCCCATGTTTTGGTTGCCAAAAAAGGATGTCGCTGGCGAATTCATTCTTGCCTCTCCATAGATGACCGGCGAGTTTGAGCCTCCTTTCTCGAACAACATTCTTCACTGATGAGAGGTGTCCATTTAGAGCTGCGCGACGGAGGCGGGTGTAGATGCCGTCCAATGACGTTAGTATATATTGCAAACATGTCATGTAACATGTTATATTGTAAACATGTACAAAACTGTTATGGTCCATTTATTTTGAGTGATGTGTTAACAATGTTCTTTGTTACAGACGCTGGCTTCGGCTGTTGTTATGACAACTGCATACTGGATGAAAGTCACTTTTAAGGCAGTGGTGTTACTGTCTTTGTTCGGTGTAACATTGTGGTCTTTCTGTCATGTGATACAACACAGCTACATTGAAGATGTACTATTTCTATGTTATCCGTAAGTACCTTGTGACAAAAATTATGCCGGTTTGTAGTTAATAGTTATTTGGATACTAATTGGAGACATGTTTTTGACAGACATTGTAGTTACAAAATAGCTCAAGTAATTGTATTATACAATTATAAGCTCACATCACTGACCTTGTATAAGGGAACATAGTTCATATTCTGCCGGGTTGACCATACGCGAGGAAGTTGATTTTAGGTTTTTAAATGGTTTTCAGCGTTGGACGACAACCATTTAACATAACTGAAAATTAAGTAAACCAACAAGTGATGTAGTCGTCTTTTCCATATGGCTACATTGACTTGCCATAAAGGGGACCTTGACTGTTATTCGATTACAGTAGATCTCTGATTATAAGACCTTAATCATCCGGAATTATTTTATCCAAAGAGCAATTTCTTGGAAATTATTTTTAAAATCCTTATTTCTTTTTGCTGGTCTCTGGGTTTGCCTAAGACAATGTGACGGCCATAGCGAAAATTGTTGCCAACAAACTAAAACAGTCAGGCAAGGGACAGATATGTGAAGGATTTGTTGCCCGATTTGAATTTTTAATGTTGAAAGAAGGCACCCCCAGTTTGAAAGAGGCGGGCCAGGACAAAATAACCTAAATAATCAGGAAATTGTTGGGGTGGTTTTTTAACC
This sequence comes from Carybdea cf. marsupialis auct. non (Linnaeus, 1758), assembly GCA_010016065.2. Lineage (NCBI taxonomy): Eukaryota > Metazoa > Cnidaria > Cubozoa > Carybdeida > Carybdeidae > Carybdea > Carybdea cf. marsupialis auct. non (Linnaeus, 1758). The sequence continues at coordinate 11,132 of JAAAKL020009818.1, forward strand.
AGAGAAAACCAAAGGAAGGCTCTATCGTGCAGCAAATGATTTTGCTGTTCTAAAGTGCCGCATGTTAAACACCGAAGCCTTAAAAGTGTATAGAGAATGTTAATATTGGCTCCGCAAGCACACAGAGGCGTTAACTTTCAGAAATTTACACTGGTTCAGCCTAAAAAATTCGTGAAAGGGAAAGCGTGAAGTGACACGTCGACGGCCAAGTATTATAACATCATAATTGGTGAACAAAATTTTTAGTTTGTTATTTCAGTCGTTATCATCATATATGTGCTCAAATGTATTCATTGGGCAGTGTTTGAATAAATTTGGCTATCTGGACCTTTGAATCATCCGGGTGCTTAGCAAAAAGTAGTCTCCCGAATAGTCCGAATAAAGGGAGATTTACTTTACAAAGCTAAGTAGCGATTTATATAAGCATCGCAAGAGGATATAACTTCACGTTATCTTCAGTCACCAATAGACCATTCCAGCTGTCAATCAAACATCATTGATTAACCGATCACATTGCTGGACGGGAGGATTTTGGCGCATAATTTGCTCTCCTTCCTAGTGTCCATCAAACAGAGCCAGATTTGAGCAGATCGTCGTCAGACTCTTGTATTTTTTTAAAGCTGAATTTTGACGGTAATAGCAGTTACGTTGTACGAGATATTCTTAGCAAACTATCGGAAATCGGGAGCAAAAACTTAGAGACACAATACAGGGCTCAGTAAATTCAGGAGAAAGAGCTATCCATGTCGACTGAAAGGGACCATTTAATCATTATACACTTTTTTGTGAATAAAACAATTATCAAGCACAAGATATCGTGAGGTGCTCTTGCATGTCAAAAGAACTTTCAAATTAGGCTACTGTTAACTCTTGTGCGGTTTCAGTTGTTATCCCACATTTCATCGAAGGCTCTGAATTCAATCGGCCTTTCAAGGGAGTCATTGGCGGCTAAACGTAGTTTTGTTTCGAGTTATATTCTTATATTCTTATGGCAAGTTTACATAGATGTTTAAAGGCAAGGCATCGAGTCCTTTCACTCCCGCATTTTGTCGAGTTGAACGTTTCTGTTATTCTTAATAAACGCAGGTGCCAAATGATATTCTTCGGTAAGTTATTGCCAAAGGGTATTCCCACGTACAGGATCGTTTAATTTTACCTTAAGTATCAAAAGCTGATGCTTTTGCCTACCTCTGCTCTAAAAAGTCCTGAGTCAACTTAAAGTTATCCATTAAAAACCCTTAGATTGTTAGAAATTAAAGAAGTCACGATTTTTCTTTGCTTTATCCTCGTTGGATGACTATGTCTCGACCTTGTATGTTTACAAATTATGACGGACGTCCTTTCTGTGATTATGGGAGGCGGAGCAAAAGATCACATCTGGAGTGGCGTGTTGTACTTTTCCCAGGTGGGACGTTTTGGTAATGGTTTTGAATCGCAAGTTTGGGATGGCGTGTGGTATGGAGGTTAGCGGTATATTATCATAAGACATGTACTCTTTGACCCGTCAGAAAGAATCTGTATATGGCTAAGAAAATATTTTGATAACCAATGAAACGTTTGAAGTTATGGTTCCTATGTAATATCTCGTAACATTCTTTACTAAGTTTTTTGTTATTTTACTTCCTATATTCAGTTTCGGAGTTTATCTTTGGACATTTGGCATTACACTGAACCCTTATGGTCACCAGGTGCTAGTCAAGTTATCCCCACATCAACGTCAGGATGTTCAAGATCTTATCACCAATAACAGTTCACTTCTTCTCCAAGCCAACTTACCGGGGCTCTCTACTTCACTTCAAAAAAATAACTCCTCGACTTCACCCAGGATAACCTCAAAATATAGTAACGGCAATGCTAAACTAAAGCAAGAATCGAAACGGAACGAAACATCAAATCAGAATATATCGGAAGTGAGTTGCTGTGAAATGGATCACTGCACGTTGTCACCGGAAATTGTGAGATATGAAACGGAAAGTTTGCGAACTGATTTTAATTTGCGAATAAAACAAGCAATTTTCAACTCAGTCATCAGCGCTTACTATATCGGCTTTATACCTATTAAGTTTACACAGGTAAGTATTGTATTTTGAATATTTAGTAGTATGTTTGATATATATTCGAACAGTATAAACGTTTTGTTTGTCCCTAAGGACCGCAGGTTTGTGGCCTAAAAGCCACCTACGTACCTACCTTTCTCCTTATCTACCGCACTCCCTACCTTCCTTCTTACTTACTTACCTACCTACCTGCCTGCCTGCATATGTATGAACTATCTACCTAGCTACCTACGTACCTACTTACACTTAACTACCTACCTCACCTAACACAATAAACTAAGTTAATATATACTAAACTAGACGAAACTAAACTAAGTTTACCTAAATTAGATGAAACCAAATCAATCAAATTCTGCGGAGTGAAACCAAACCAAATGTTAGAATAAGAAGTGTTAAAACTCGTTCCAAGACAAAATGGAACTTACTGCCTGCCCACGTACGTAGGTACGCGCCTACGTAGCTACGTACCTACGTAATCGTCCCTACCTACGTCACCAACCTCGGTAAACTAAATTAGTCCTAACTAAACAAAACTAAGCTTTTTGCTAGACTAGATTAAACCATATCAAACCGAGCCTGTGGGTGAAACCGAACCATATCTTAATTAGAAAGGAATTAAAACTCGTTCCCGGACAAAACTAAACTTAGCGAAAATTTAAAGTAAATTACCGAACCAACAGTCAAATCAACCAAAATGAGCAAGTAGTTAGGTAATTAAGTAAGAAAATAAGAAAGTAAGTAAGTAACTTTACTAACTGATAAACGAACTGGACCAAGAGTCTTGAGCTAGTTTGTAAGTTAACTCAGCTTTAGGCAGAGTAATTCTCATTCAGGTAAAACTGAATCCACTCTCCTTTAAAGAAACACACTGTACACGCTATTCCCATGCAGCATCGGCTTTCTCTTTTCATTCTCTTTTGTTGTGTAATCAATGAACCATTTGTTAAAGACCAAGCAGATTTGATTATGTAAGTTTTTAGTCGATGGCGAGGGTAAGCGTTACACTTATGTCTGGTGCTCATCAACTACAGCAATGAAGATTCCATACCCCCAATTAATTATCGCTTTTAGTATTTTTTGTACTTGCACTGTTGCATTTAGCTATGAAGTCATGTTGCTAAAGCCTTGTCCTGGAGACACGGGGAATTGGTGCGCAAGCTGAGCTGGTTGACAAAGATTCGTTATTCAAGTTTTTGAAGTTGTAGCCGTGAAAATTGCAAGGTTGGCAGGAATGCATTCTTTTCTGATTTCCAACGAGGATCGTCATTGTACTGATCAGCAGATCCCCAGTTTTTAAACACCTTTTGTATCACAAAGAAATTCTTAGTTGCAAAATTTACTAAGTAAACTACGATTTGTCAATGTTCCTTAGTTTAATTGGCAAAGCAGTAAGTCGGGAAATTTATCGTATAAGCAACTGACGAACCTGTTTGCTTAGCGGATACTACAGTAACACATTAAGTTGTTTCTGTACACTGGAAGGTTCGTCGAATATTGAAGTCAATTAGTTGGAGAAAGTTTCCTCTCGACATAGGTAATATGCTGCTTTGTAACCTCGTAGACAGCCAATGTTGAAAATTATTGGCTTTCATTCGCAAACAAATAAAACAGTGTAAAATTAAGATTGCGTTTTCT
>JAAAKL020009819.1:0-14822 GCA_010016065.2 Carybdea cf. marsupialis auct. non (Linnaeus, 1758)
TTCTCTAAATTGTTGTCGGTTTTGTCCAGGTCAGATGTTTCAACACCTCCCGAAATGCTTTCAACAGCTGGACAACCCGACCAATCGTCGTAGCACTCCTCGTAGAGGCTGCACACAACTCTACCCCTACCACTCTTCCTTCCACTATCTATAGCTTTTCGAAAGCTAGTTTTCACATTATTTAATTTAGCTTTGATCTTGTCCTTGGTGAATCTTTCTTTGTTATTGTACCGTGGGAATTCTACACTTTCCTTGGAAGGGTAAGAAGCCAAAAACCTCCTATAGATGTCCTCGTATTTCGTTCGCGCAGTCTCCCAGTCCTCACCTGCCTCCAACTTCGATGCTTTATAGTCCTGGATTATCTTGAGTAAAAAAACAGTCTCCTTATCTGTCTACGAGAAGAATGATCTTTTATCTTTAACAGTGGTCTTATTTAAACCAATTGGTGTCGTATTGTCAGCCATTATAGTTATTTACCTTTTTACCGCCAAAATTTTTTGGGGAACGATCAAACGCATGCGCATTTGAAAGGGATCCGTTCCCGTGTAGACGCAAAAAGAACGGAGCCGGCACCGAGACTGTGTCGTGTAAACGCACTGCATTAAAAGGGAAACGTATCCATTTGGGAACGCAACTGTTTGGATCCGTCCTGTTTCTCTCGTGTAAACGGGGTCTGAAAATTGCCTCTATGGGACTTGAAACGACAGACGTCTGAGCAGACGTCTCGATTGCCCCCCTTGGAACTCCAACACTAACAGGCTGGTAGAGACAATGTGAGGATATTAAAAGCAAGCATATACGAATATGGACTTTAATTCTCATTTTTTCTATTTGAGCTATTACCCATATCACCCACTTGACAAAAATATTTGCATATTTGGGGCAGTTTTCTTAAAAGAAAATTGCGTCTAAGTTCAGCCACTATGGAAGACAACATTACTGGGATAATGATAAAAAATACTTTATATAATTTACAAATTTTAGATTTTAAGTACAAAAGATGTTTTGTTAGTACAGACCGTTTCGTTCAATATCCTAAGACGAATGTAATATGACTTACTTACTTACTTAGCTACCTAGCGCTCGACCCGCCCAAACTGGCAAGCATCCTCCTTTCTTCCCAGTTTTTCATCAAATTTCTAATCTCTCCAGCGCCCTCCTAATACAAAAGTTAGACAATTTCTAAATGATTTTTAGAGTGTCTTTTCCTTCACCGTTATTATTATCAGATCTATAGTTCTATTCGCTTTTTTCTTCTAATGTTGGTTATCCAAGTGTTCCTATTTCAGCGCTCTGGTATTCTTCAGGCAAAAGACAAACTTTGGAATATAGTTCATTTCTCTAAAACTAAAACTAGAGAATAGCCTCGTTTTCAAAATATAACTTTCAGACACCACTTCCTTCTTTTCGTTTTGTACAAACTTGGCATTAGCGAATAATCCGTAGAGGACGTATACTGGGCAAGTCTTTTCATCCTATTGCTACATTATTGTGGAGAAGTACCTTATGACTTATTAGCTAACCATAGAATGCAGTAATTTGTTTATCAAAGGAACACTTATAGGAGCGTACAAATGTCGAAACTATCCGTGAATAATACGACATATTTAATATTTGATCCATTCCAATATGGTAAATGTTAATAGCTTTCTTGTTTTGAATACTATTATATATATGCTTATTATTACTTCAGATCTTTTAAACGGTGAATTCTAGGTACTTTGAACATTAAACTGAAATTATGTTACAGTCCCCTGAATAACAGTTTTCCAAGTAATGACAATGTTTTCACTATGTGAATGGTATATGATAAAATAAATTTATTTTAACTTGTTCTCACACCAAACAATTTTATCCAATAAATGTTAATACAAAAGAATTCAAAAAGTGATTCGAACGATTGTTCCGTCGTTGGGGAGATATTCAGGTTCCTGTTCAATCTCTCCGCTAATCGTTTGTGCTTCTGGTTCGTCCATGCCCTCACAATTAGTTCATCATTCCAGTTAATCGGCGAGTTTTCTGGATGGCACTGCCTGATTACTTCTTGTGACAAAGGAATGTGCAGCGTATACCCAGCGAGGCTAATAACCGAATAGGTGGAGCTCATCCCATGGATTGCTTTCTCTCTATAAACTCCGAGCTATCTGATTACATTAAGGTAGCATATCGGACTAGAGCTAGCTAAATCATGTGGCTTGAGGTGCCCGATTTAAACAAACATGTGGAGAAGTGTGACTAGTTCCTCCTATGAATGCAAAGCTTGCTTGTAGAACAAAACTAATTGACCACATCTGGAATTGACAATGGAGCATGAACTCATGCTCTTTGTTTGAGTATTAAAGAACTATTCTGCGATTTATGCTTCCACAGCACCCACACGGAAAACCTCACAAACTCAACTGAAAGAAAGCATGATTACTTCTAGTTGGCATGATGATGTATGATAGAATGGTATGTGTTGTAAACCTGGTCAGAATACTATCAATGAAGACAGTCAGTGGTTCATAAACCGTAATAATCTATTTACACTTCACAGATCATTCCTTTCTATCACACAATTCTTCGTCTCATCCTCTTTTTTCTCCTGATTACAATCCTACTTATACAAGCGTACGTAGCCTGGCGCTAATATCACGTGACTCCACATATAACCATATATTGAACAATAAAACGTAATAACAGTTTACAACAGTATTTTTTAATGTTAAGGCAGAGCCATATGAAACACTTTGACGGAGAATCATTGCATTGACGCTGCAACTCATATCGTAAGAGATTTTATTTTTAAGAGGGGTAAAATGTCCTATTAACAGAATGATGTAGGCGCAGTGGTGTATGGCAGAATGTGTAGAGCCTAGATAACAGGAGTCGAAGTTATAAAGCTTCTGAAAAGTGTAAAGGGCCATGCAAATCAGGGTAATATTTCAATAAAGCCACAAAAAATGTTCATACAAACACAGGGGACCTCGAAACCTGTCAGTGACATTTCCAACGCCAACGTTGTTGATGCCATTCCAAGAATCCAACCTTAGCTCAAGACATCAACATCCTAGAGCAGTGAATGCACACAAGGAAAAACTTCAAAAACATTCACTATTCTTGTCCTATGGATGTCTCATCATCTACACCAGGAAAGAGCTTTGGTTCATAAATGACAGCTTTGCTATGCTTTCTAAGTGTCTTCGGCCAGCAGCATTTGATGCACAGGGTTTTACACATGATAATCAAAACAACGCGGGAAATCAGGCAAGTCAGTAGGATAGCGATTTGCCTTTCTGTGCAAAGGCTGAGTACTAGACAGCATAGATCACTTTGAGAAATTACGCCTCAATGTCTGCATACTCTGTGGCCAGCTACACAATCTGCACTTTGCTCGTGCTTAAAAGTCTGCAGACGATCCTAGTGTCCAAAAGCTACGCCTGCACCATATCTCACGTCAGTTCCCTGTTCATTTCTCGAATGTTAATCAGTGAACCCTGGATGACCTGCGAAGGGCACCATCAACCATCTTTACGGAAAGCGGTAGACATCTTGTACAAGGGCTTCGTCCTTGAGAGCACCAAGATCTTGAAGCACAAAAGGGGACAATTCCCAGAGAATCGTCAGCGTTAACATTGGCTGCAGACTCAGCTACTGTGAAAGGACTATGTGAAAGAGCGTAGGACCAGAAAGGAATTCACTACTTCAGTTTGGCTCAGTATCTCGAATGAACTAACTTTGTAATAAACGTCAAAGGACGCATATGCAAGCATTTTCAAGAAGATAATGCACTAAATGCATGTTGAATATAAAGACATGATTCATTACACAAGCGTTTGGTGATGTATTGTTCGTTAAGTTAGTCAAAAAGCCAACATTTTAAATTTTACTAATGACGTTGACAACCAGGCGGATTTTTGAATGAGTGGGCATATTGCAATATATATAAATATCATACCTATTAACCGGGGTACAGGCATCTACTAACACACTTACTTTACTTGAAATTGAATGATTTTATTTCATATTCTTGCAGTACTCATTAAGATCCATAAATAAATCTTGCATTATATATTCAAAATTTCGCCGACAACAATTCGTAAAATTATTGGGATTCGTATGTTTATTCTGCAATATAAAGGTCTTCTGCCCTACGGACTTCCATCATGATCTAGTAATTGATTTTGTGAAGGTAATTAACATACGAAATCCATGATTTATGAATCAATGAAGCTGACTAAAATGTAATACTGAATCTGTAAGCTGTGATTTTAACCCTGCATCATCTAATCAAATATAGTTAGCTAAATAATAGACGAGCAAGAATAATAATGTGGTACCAGACCATTACATCTCGGGCATCACAAGTACAGGCTTATGCAGCCTTTTAATATTATTTGGGAAGATGTAAGGCACATCGAAGGCCAGTCATATTTACCTGCTCATGACATCCAATCAACCCAAATTTATTGGATTGTACGGAATGAGGGCAGAAAGGTAAATGGACCACCATCTGGCAGGGTGGCTGACAAATTTCCTGGCAGAAAGCAACTTTCCGGGATGTTTAGGACATCAAATAAATTGAGTGGGTGACAGAAGAGAAGCTTAACTGTAAATATTAACTGGTGAGACTTCAATTTCCAAGATCAAACAAACGGGGTGCATATTTGTAAGCACAAAATGCACTTGCTAGCAAGGATTGCTGAAATACGTCATATACTTGATTTGATCTGCAATTCTCAAATTGGATGGTTTGAATCTGACTGCGAGACTGCATCGTTTTGGATTGCTTGTCAGGGCGACAACTATCGATAACATCATAGCGACTGGTGATCACAAAGATTCTGTAAGATGCAGAATTGCCTCCATGTAAAATTCGATACTTATGTCTTTGTCTTCTATTCCCCCTTTGGTTACGTGCCTCCTTCCTAAGAAACTCTGATCCACTTCAAATAACATGTAAAACAAATAATGCAAGCTACTGGTATCCAACCTTTCAGATAATACAAATACATAATTAGAATCAGAAAACACTTTAATTATCACCGGATACAACTTTTGCCAAATATACTGCATATTTTAGTTCAATATCAGGCAGTTAGGAACACATAAGGAGACCGGTAAGTCTGCCCTTCCCACTTCCCACTTCGTCGCACCTGCTTACGAGCTAGCTGATTTTAGGGCACCTTTGACATCCCTAACTGAAATTTAGCACGACCACCACTAAACTCTACCCCATTTTGGGGCATTCTCTTGGTAGCGAAGTCGTTCTAAAACATCTGACTTGTTCAAGAGTTCATTTATGATAGAGAATCATCTATAGTGTCTCCATCATTCTGCAAGTTATAGATGTGTTTTCGACATTTTATCACTGAAAAGTACTTCAACCACATAAAATGCATTCAACATTCATAAATCGTCCGAGATATATGGACGTCGCCTTGTGTCCACATTTAATTATAGGAACATGGAATGTTTTCAAAACTATATTCAGTAAAGAGATGTGACACTACCGGAATTCTAATCAGAAACCAAAATTGGGGGGTTGTAAGCTATTTTGCAGATTATAGAAATTTGTAGATTTACCGTAGCTTGGTTGGTATGGTTTACATGCCAATGGTGATAAATTTTCTATTTTTAACATAAAAATCTTGTATCAATTATATGCTATATTTAGTACATCCAAGAACATCCCCCCAAAGCATCGAGAAATGATTTTCTTGGAGTAACAACGTGTTAATAATCAGCGTAAGTCTTGGAAAGGATCCAGAAAAGTAGAAGATCGTCACGAAAATAATAACCACAATGAAATTATTATAGTTTCATATACATGTATGCAGAACAATGTGAAGCAAACAGATTTATTCACTGCAATCCGTTTATCAATCTTAGTACCTTACCTTAATCCAGTAAGCTCTTGCAAGTTTACGTTTGGTCATGAAAGACTTGACACTTTCATGAAAGAACCAGTTCCCTCAGCATGTATATGCACTCGTGTGACAAGTAGCGATACATGACTGAGAAGACTGGAAGATTGGGAATGGGGGGATACGGAAACTCGAGGCTTAGGCGATGTCGTGTTATCGAAGTTTTCTTAGTGTCATTTGGATGGCATACTGCGTGGATAATCGGATACCATAAAACGTTGTTGAAGACGTTGTTGGATGGAGGATGATGGTGAATGAAATTCGTTAAGGGAAACTCTGCTTTTCGGGGGCATATGAATAAGCAGTGCAGCTTTCCACCTTGATTGTTCTGTGAAAGGTAGTAGGGAAAACTAGAAGAGAGCAAAGACGAAGACGTCGAACAGACCACATTCAAGGCTGACAAGAGGCATTTTATTGTGGAGCTGTACCAGCATGTCAAGACAGATTGGAGAGAAGCAGCGTCTCTGTTCGTGGAATTCAACCTTCGCACATGCGTAGGGACAATGCCATACAAAGCAAAAGATCTAAATACACTTTTAGCAAGCTCTTCTAAGCAATAGAAAAATAATATTATTCTTTTTAAAAGTAGCAAATGCTGTCATTGTCTCACTAGGGCTACACAGTAGCTTTTTACCACCTTAAGGTTCTAATTTCTGCTTATTACATAAAACTAATAGGAATAAGGGGCCATGTTGTTGATTACGTATAGTAGATCTAAGCGATAATGTTATTTCTTTAAAAATGTCATCAGTTTTTGTCCAAAACTGAATTACTTACCTGTTTGTTTTCATGTCATGTACCTCAAGAGCTTCTTACAATACAGCAATACCACTTCGATCTATTAAAGCAGTACACGGCAATCATAATTTTGATTATTTAAATTGAAGGATTTGATGTTTATTTCGGAGCTCTTGTTCATAATGGTGTTTTGATCGGAGACTCACCCTGCATTGCAGTAAGGGAAAGGCGGGACGGTGGTGTTGGTTTTTCCATTAGAACATCTTTGATTGACCTTGTAGAGTACAATCGATTATCGCATCATAAAGCTACGTGTTCTTTTACCCTGTAGGTGTTCTATGATAAACCTGTCAGTCTACGCTCCAACTCTTCGAGCTGATGAAAGTACCATTATGCCTTTCTATAATGTTATTTCACCAACGCCAACAATTGAAAAGCCAGTGGTTCTTGGTGATTTTTACGCACGGGCTTGAAGAGACATTGAGACGTGGACTGCACTTGGTCGATTCGACATTGGCAAAATCAATAGCAATGGTCTTAAGTTACTAGAACCCTGTTCACAACTCAACCTATCTGTCTGCAACACGTTTTTCCATCTTAAACTCAAACAAAAAGTTACCTGGATTCACTCTACTATATGATCGATTTTATCATAACCCGGAAACATAACCTTACTGATGTCTTCAATGTGCGTACGCTACGAAGTGCTGACAGTGATACTGGCCATAAGATGGCAAGAGCAAAATTTCACCTACGTATAGACAAAAAGATTCGGATGAGCAATGTGAAGACCCCCAAACACATCGATGTGACCAAACAACGTTGCCATCAATCATCTTCAAACATACTCTCCACAGAAAAGTCCTGGAGGAAATCACAATCCATCTGTTAGAGTAGCGTAGAAGGATCACAAGGCTACACTACAACGGACATTGAGAAAGATGAAAAATGACTGGTAGAACATCTCTAAGGAAATGCCAAAAGCGTTTAACGCTAAAGAGCTTAAGCATTTTTATGACCTCGTGCTGAACGTTTTTGGCTCGAAATGTTCCTCATTTGTTCCTTTGAAGTCAAGAAACTACCTCAAATTCTTCAAAGAGCCAGGAAACATCATGGAGCGCTGGCAGGGATATTACAGGGACCTTTTTAATAATCCATCAGTAGCTGACTTTGCCGTCCTAGGGAGTCTACCTCAATGCGAGGTCATTCACAGAATGAATCCAGGACCTACTTTAGAAGAAGTGAAGCTTTTGTGAATTTGTTTAAGCAGCTGCATAGCGAGATGCTGGCTTGGGTTGCTTTCAGCGGATAATCGTCTTTAAATGCATTTTGACAAAGGCATTTTGGTGCGATTCAGGACTACGGGGAAGCTCTTCAATCTGAGGAGAACCAATGCTAAGTCCCAAACATTTCTGGAATTGATCAGAGAGTTACTTTTAAACTTACACTTAAGAAGACGTGCAATAAACAATGGATACCTTCGCTGCATTGTGTACCTCCTTTGGACACAAGATTAGTCTATCCAAAACCAAGGTAATGTTCACTCCTGCTCCTGTTCAACCACATGTCAAGTCGAACATCACAGCCCATGGAACTAGACCAGGAGTAGTGGACACTTTTATTTACTTGGGCAGTAAGTTGTCAAGAGATTTCGTCTTAGATGCAGAGATACACCTACACATCCAGAAAACATCTGTAGCCTTCGCGAAGCTGGAGAAAGAGTATGGGAAGGTCGTGGTATTACTTCACAAGATCAAAGTGAACCTGTAACCTAACTGCCCTATAATACTCTACGGAAACATGGACTGCACACAGCAGACGCGTCAAGTGGCTTGAACATTTTCATCAAAAGTGTCTGAGACGTATACTGAAGATCAAGTGGCAAAGCAAAACGCCAGAAACAGATGTCATCATTATTGCCCAAGCATCGCTCAAGATCTTATCAACCCAATTGCGTTGGGCCGGTCGCCTTGTTCGCATGGAAGATGACAGACTTCCAAAACAACTGTTTTACGGAGAGCTAAAAAAAATATTATCAAAAGCCATCTAAGGGAATTACAGTTTGATGAAGATACATGGAAGGGCTCACCTTGAATAGGAACGAATGGTGAAAAGCTATTAAGGACAACTATCATGATTATGAGATGAGACGTCTTGACGACGAACAGCTTAAATATCATCTAAGGAAAGGTGATGGGGATCCTTGTGTTGACTTAAGAAGCTAGAGATGTGCGACCTGTAGACGGTTACTACCCTCCAAAGCCGAATATGTTAGCCACTGCAAAATCCACGATAAGCGAATCAGCAACTGCGTCATTCCGCAAAGACCAAAGGAGACAAAGTGCATAGTATGCAAGAAGGTGTGCAAGACAACCGTTGGTTTCAGAAGCATTTTTTATCACACAGGCCCAAAGGTTTAAAAGTGTCCTTCACTTCGAAAGATTCTGAGAGCACCTCCTTCAGTTAAGATTCTCTTAACAGAGGAAATGAACCTTATCTGCGATTTTCATTCTTAGTTTACAGAACGACACTTACCCTGAAACACGTCATTCTCTATGATTTCTAATCTAATAGGCAATGAAAGTAGATAATGTTTATAATAATTTAACTTTTTATGTTATAGTATCTCTTCAAACTTGCAATTTTTAATGTGAATGTTATGCTGTGACTCCTTTTGTTGTTTGCGTGTACGAAAGGTAATACACAAAAATCAAATCTCTCCGATTCTTCTTCCCAAAGGCTTATTGGCAAATAACCGCACTCTTCTAAAAGGGAACTCACCTTGCAGGAGTTTTTAGTAAGAACACCGTATAAGGATTTTTATCTGTTTTCTTCCGTTTGTTTATTTTTATTGCCGTACTTAAAATTGTCTTTGTTTATCTACTGTGCAAGTCGAAAATGTGTGATAGATTCTCGTGGGCACCTAATACGCCGGGTATTGGAATAAGTTCGGATCTGAACCGATTATCAAGATGTAATAAGCGGAGTGGAATAAGTTTGGCGGGCCGAAAAAAGTGTAAGAGAGCATTGATAAAACACGCCGTGATTAGGGATGATGTAAATTCGCGCTATCATGAGCACCTCATTGGGCTCACAACATATCAATTCAACACTTGGAAGAAAATATCAAAGTAACTGAAGGAAGTGTATGCTCGTACATAATGTCATAACAACATTTTATTTCCGTCCTTTCCGATCGTATCTGTAACAAGCACGAAGATTCTTGTCTATATTCGTTGCAAAGTGTCAGGAAATCGATCTCGAGGTTCAAAATTCAAACTTTCTACTTTAATTGATCGGGCTTTTCCCCGAATCAACTCAAACTTCCCGATTTTAACAGATGGGGTTGCTAGAATAGGAGCGGGGGGTGGGAGGTTGGAAAGATTTCCCAAAGTCTATTAGGGGGAGGCAAATACTTATCATCGTCGATTTTGTGTGCTTTGTAAGCTGATTTTCTTCTAAAATGCAAGGCTTGGCTTATTCTTAAGTGGCTCTTGCCACCCGTTAATTCCAAGCTTCTCCAGCAGAAGATTGGTGACGCCCTTTGCTTAAAGTGAGGCGTCTGCCTCCTTCTAAGACGAGTGGTACCATACTTCGAGTTTTGTTGTGTTCTCGATCTGAGTGGGATGCAAATTCCGGACACCTTAGCAATCGACGGAGCTTCAATGGTAGACCTTAAGGGGTGTCGGGGTCACTATTCGAAGGGATGTCAAAAATTGAAGAAGAGCTGATATTTATTTTAAAGGTCTGTTGATTTTGGTTTTTTAACAAAGTCAGTGCACATTTGAAGCCGAACACGCTGAACATTTGTTGGCCGCAATGACCTTCAGCGCTCGACACTCAAAAGGATTAGCAAGGAGAGACAATTAATGAATGTCTAAATCGAGCACAGTTTCTCCTCTCCTCAAATAACTCGAGCCCAGCAGGATGAGTAAGGCACCGATTCTCACTGGGCATCACGGCAGCATCAAGTGAACCCAGATGTGCCCATCTATCGATTGATCTCCCAGGCTGCTTATTTGTTGTATCGAATGTTTTTCAAAGAACAGAGGAAAATGGATGGAGCAACAATGGTCTGTGACAACATGGTGTAAACATACCGAAGTAGATCGAGAACGGCACTCGTATTTGTCACCCTGAATTTATCACAGCTATATTATTCATCCTCTCTTTAAGATAATCAAGTGGCGACCCCTGCAACGTATCACAGCCGGAATTGTTGACGCGAATCCAGGAACTCATTGGAGAACAGACAGAAAATAAGCAAGGATGGCTAGTGAGGTAAGCCATACTTGCCCCGCATGCAAGACGGTCATCCAGAGAAACATGGAGTCTTACTTTGCGCTCAATGAAATCTGGCATATCGACTGCTTTCGGTAAGGCTTCTGTATATTTGACTCACTATTCATATTATTTCATTGCTAAAACTGATCAAAACTGCAGAATTGGTGGTGTTTCAGTACAAGTCCTCAGCTGTCCGATGAAGGGAAAGGATGGTGGTGTTACTTTTGTAAGGTTTACAATCGTATATCTGTTTCTGTTGATAACCACACTAGGAAGATTAGTAATTTCTTTACTGTACACAGTAATACATGATATAAGCCAATATGCCAGTGCTTTAACTGCCGTCAATAGGCTCTGACAAGAAGTTTAACTATCTTACGCCACTGAACTGGAAATGAACAGTCATAGATTAACTGGTAATTTTTAAAGAATGAACACCACATGTGTATACACTGGTGGGACGTGTTCCATGACAGACTTGATTTGATCTCTTTTGCACCGAGATTTTCAAAGGATGTGAGCTCTTTTGCATATTAACCCCGTTTGTATCGCTAATGTTACGGGAAGGACACATTGTTCGTTTGGGGTAACTGCTTTGCAAATCGGTTCGCAAATCGGTTGTTTTCTTATAGTGGTAGCAATTCACTCCATACGTTGGCATGACATTGTGACGATGTTATGTTTGCTCTCAGGGGGAGAGCATAAGGACCGATAAGAAACTCGCTATGTCTGAACGCAGAAGCGGTAGGAATGTTCAGATTCATGACGGAATGATTCCAGTTTGTTACATTTCACGTCGGAATACAAGCCGACCCTTAAGAGTTTAGGCTACAGTGTCTAGAACAGCGAGTGTTAGGAGGTGAAAGACTCGTATCACTTAGATGTACAAACACTGACCCTATTGAATGTCAATGATATGCATCACTGGTGGGATTTGTTACTCTGTAAGTACATAAATGTTGTATGGTTTTAATACATACTTGATAAAAATCCAACTATAGCTGTTATTTCAAGTATCATGGCAAAATATGGGGTTTCGTTTGGTGATATAGCCGATAAGACAATGGTAAACAGATTTTCAGTTAAGCTGGACACACTAAGGACATCAAATTGCCAACCCCCCGGCAATAGTTTATTGTCTCATTTTCCTTCGAAAATTGATGTTCGACACATTTATGTATTACAAATATCTTATTAGCTTTCCCTCGTAAGACTGTCAATAAACTCTATGAATGCATGATAATTAAGGATTTATAATGGGCATGGTAGGTACAATTTTTATTTTTATGTGACGAATATTTATACAGGATATACACTTCAACAAGTTAAAAACTGCTGTTATTGATGTGTGTCCTGTTTCAATGGCTTAATGCTAGTATGACGATTAATAATGAGACTGAAAATTAAAGACTAAATACTAAAAATTAAAAACAAAAAAGTTTGAAGATTTAAAATTTACCGTAGCTTTTTATTCTCGGTAAAGTATGAATTTTCGAACAGTTAATATTAAGTAATTAAATATAGTTAGTGAGATTAATTTCTCTCTACGGGAGACTTGTATGGATAATAAACCCATTTATAATATTTCTGAAGTAGATTTATCAATGACCACTCCCAAAGTGTCCACCACTGTGTTGACCCCTATCTGCCTCCTTCCATAGATTAGTTTCTCAATCAAAGTACTTTCTTTCTATGGGAACAGCGTTACCAAGTATATAATTGCTTTTGTTGTAAAGCAAAAGGGAAATAATTTATTAATGAGAAGTTATATGGATATGGGACCAACACAGCAAACAGCATTCTGTTATTGACCTTGCAGGGGGTATTATCTAAATTATTGAGTACCATAGATACAAATCTTGCTTTGAGTAATATCCAATACATTAAATAGATTCAAAGATTATGATGTGCCGTTCTTGTGGTTCATTGCCAAGCAAATTAATGTTTTTAAGATAGGTAGCAACTTAAATTTTGTGTTCATGAGGATATCTCCAAAATTTTATGGTGGTGCAAGAAACATTTCTAGATTTAGATTGCAGCACTTCCCATGGGTTTAAGACTGTTTCTCAAAGGTTGGATGGAAACTTTGGGTTTATAATCCATAGGAATGGAAGCAAACTGCCGATCACAATGTGATGCTGTTGAAAACAGACTTGTACTTCTTGGACCCCAATAGCAGAGGTAATTGTATTTTTCCAAGCCTCACTTTATCAGCACCCATATATCAGTGTTTAGTATCAAACAACCCTTTGAATAAATAAATGTTTAAGAGACAAAGTTCTTCTTCAACCATCAGACAAGTTTAATAGTGAGTAGTTATCAGTTGATACAGAAAGATATATATATATGGGCCTCGAGGCCTTGATTACCATGATCTAACATCTTGTGAAAGTAAGGTCTGATTAGGCCACAACAGTGTGGCTCTTGGTCTGGGGTGATATACAACCAGTTTTTTTGTTTTCCCCATGGCTGCTTTCTTTGCATTTTTAGTGTCGAGTAAAGCTTTCCCCCATTTGGTAAAGTCATTGATACAAACATTCTTTATATGACCTGTGAGGAGGTCCTTATACCTTAGGGGTATTAGCCATCTCTGTAGATTGTCATTTGTAAATGCTGAGGTCTTAAGAGATTTTTATCAGAATTAGCAAAACATCAGCTATACATGGTCATTGTAATATACAACCACAGTTGCTATTAGAGATCTTCATGGGACCAGTGTATGAGTTGCTGATTCTCAAGGGGAATTGGTATCTTACCAGGTTGGTTACAACCTAAAGCATGAAAGTGGTACAGATGTGAAGCCTCAGGTTGATCACCCAAAGGCTTGTTGTACTGGGGGCACCTCTGTACATAGCATTATTAGGTGTGCTTTTCTGGGATCTATGTAGGTTGAGAAGCATCAGTGTGGAGCTCACAGGAGAATTTAGTGTAGTGTGCCATGATGCATTTTATGGTCTTCACTCTGGCTACTGCTGTTTTTCAATACTAAGATAGACTATGATGGATTCCCCAGTCATGAAGGAACTTGGAAGTCATGGCAGATGTGTATTATGGATGACTGTCACAGGACAGTTCATCTGGAATACTAAATATGACAAAACAACAGCACAGGATGATGATATGGCATTTGGATCCTGGTTGGGCATATTAGTCACACTCCAGTTTGAATATTGATCCAGCATAGTGTTATTGTAATAAGCTTGTAAGTGAAAAAATTACTACTCACAATCTGCAATGTGTAAGCAGCAGGGGCACCGGAATATCTCTTAGGCAGCAGGGGCAGTGTTTCCAAAAGGGCACCCTACAAAGTTCCAGTTGCATATTTAGGGGTCCATCAGGCCATGCCCCTATGCTCCCTTCCCCCCTCTGGCAGGAGCAAAAGAAATATTTTTCATGGAGAAATTAGTTTCTAAATGATACTATCCCTACTATCCCCTTCAATAACTCTTCCTTTCATATTTATTTGTGTATTAGATCATCCAGGGGCTACATGCAGCCTGTAGTCTATATACTTAACAATGGTTGTGTCATTATTCCGAGCCTTGTCCGCCTCCTTCTGAAGAGGAATGTTTATTACAATTTATTACAATTGGATCCTTTTAACCTGATGTGTTCACTTACACAATCTTTTAGGAAAATGTTCCAAAATAGTTCCGGCGCCTTTCTGTTTTTCCAATAAACTCTCTTGTAATCTGTTTGCAGCAAATGCTGTCTATTCTATCCTTCTGAATGGTATCAAACATCCAGTTATTAAGACTATTGGCTGTCATGTTTGCTCTGAGCCATGACTTTACATTACGCATTACACTAAAACTGTGTTCTGCTGTTGCTGATACAAGTGCCACTGAGTTGTACACTTTCAGTAGTTTATAAATCTCTGGCAAACACTCCCTC
>JAAAKL020009820.1:0-14822 GCA_010016065.2 Carybdea cf. marsupialis auct. non (Linnaeus, 1758)
AAGAAAGAGCACGATCAAGGATGAATAATCTGGCAAACAGCATTCCCCAGGGGGGGGGGGGGAGAAATAAGGATTTTTCAAAAACAGGGAAGGAAAAAAATAGTAGCTTTTTTTCAACCTCATCTTTCTTCACCCTTCTTACATTAGAATTTTTTCTTGTGCTTCGCAGCAACTAGGGTCTCAAATTAAGATATAAGGGCTATTATCAAAAGATAACAACTCTAACTGTCAGACACATGGTTGAGGAATCTAAAAATGCAGCAAAGATTGTCCCAGGATTACCTCCTTTTCAATAAAGGATCATAGCACTAATCATTTAGCAAATCTTAAGCATTGCCTGTTGTAACACAGTTACGATATTCAATTTGGGACTTTAAGATCAACTATCTCAAAGAGCATTTAGGACATAAATAAATTAGGCGGTACAATAGAGTTGGACTTAACAAGAAAATGGCTAAAAAATTACCCCATGGTTATCCCACAATAACTGATTAATCCATCCCCTTCATATTAACATATTCCTGCAAGCCAAAACAGGGAAGAAATAAGAGTTGTCTGGGAAGGGGAGGGGGCTTGAGAAATAAGACTTCTAAGCGGGAAAATTCCCCATTGAGCAAGACTGAGAGTGTCAGTACCAATCAGAAACTTTTAGCTTTTGGATGTTGCAGATCTCTAGCTGTAGCTTGGATCAGGAATCATTTAAAATCATTTAGAGTCATTTAGGAACAGGAAATGCAACTTCATATGGTTTAACCAACCATTTAATAAAGCAATTAAAACTAATATAGCTGAGGTATTTTTTAAGTTACTTAATAAGTATTTACCCAGACACTCACCACTTAGTAAGATACCAGCTTAGTTCCATGTCAAACTGTAAGATTATTATATTAATCAGATTTAATAAACCATACCATTTTACTTTTAGCTGCTGAGCAAGAGGAAGATGAACTTAGAGAGGAGATACAAAAGGTAGCTTTTAAGATTAATGTGTTATTTTACATATTTTCAACTTTTAAAAATAGAATGTGTTATGGGGCTGCCTTAATTTGACTTGTCTAGGCAACAGTTTTCCAGAACATTCTGTAATCTTCAAGAACATTCTAGAATTTTCTGGCAGGTTCTATAGGATTCTGGAAGCTTCCAAAAGTTTCTATAGATCACACTAGAAATTTCCGGAATGTTCTAGAATATTCTTTTACGTTCTAAGGATTTCTGTATAAACAAGACACATTATATATAAGGCAGGAAAGTAGGCATTTAGTCAACTTTCATCGAAGCAAGGAACACAAACTGTAAATAGAGTAATTGGTGATCTGTTAATAGATTATTCGACATTGAGCAACCTATCAACCTGTGAAATACAACAGAATGAGCCCCATTTTCATTATTGAACAGATGTTTCAACCTTGAAAGATTTTGGTGTTGTTATGGTGCCTTCAAAAAAGTGTATGATATGGAGCAAAAGTATTCAGGCTGTCACAGTCATAGACCTTGATTTTTCTAGCGACCTTGCCAATGCTATACTTCCTTAACTTTCATCCCTTTCTTCTTCTTCTTTTTCTTCTTGTCCTACTTCTCTTTTTTGCCATCTCCTACTTCCTTTTCTTCTTTTTCTCCTATTTCCTTTTCCCTCCTCTTTCTCTTCCTCTTTCTGTGTTTAACACCTTCTGCTCCCATTATAGGGTGTGATATTTTATAAGATTTGTCCACTTTGCTTGGTCAAAAACATCTTCATTGGCTCAGACATTCCTGATATCTGGTCCATAATTTTTTTTCAACTCTTCTTTGGCCCTCCAGGATGCTGGTTTCCATCTATGTTTAAGTTAAATATCCTTCCAAGAGATTTGTCTTCATGTCTCTTTCTCTCATGTCTGAACTACCCAATCCCCTTTTTCAAATTGCTGTTTCCAAGGGATCCATTAAACATCTACTTGTAACCTCCTTGGTTCTGACCCAGCCATGTCAAACAACTCCTGGCATATATCAAAGCACCCTTCAGTAATAATTGCCAGGACTGCCACCAATCTGTCCATTATCAGCCACCTCTGTTCAGTAAAGTAGCGCATATTGTATGTAGGCAATGTAAACTCTGCCTCTATTTTTAGAATTTTTTAATGATGAGCAGGCTCCATTTCTGCCCACCAGCAGACACCTTCATTCACACAGTCTGCTCTTCAGTGTCCAGCAGTTCTCTTTCACTTCTTCAATGAATTATCCCCATAACTTGATGATGTCTTTGCCTTCCACATGTTGAGCATGGTTTATGTTTTCAGTTAATCTC
This sequence comes from Carybdea cf. marsupialis auct. non (Linnaeus, 1758), assembly GCA_010016065.2. Lineage (NCBI taxonomy): Eukaryota > Metazoa > Cnidaria > Cubozoa > Carybdeida > Carybdeidae > Carybdea > Carybdea cf. marsupialis auct. non (Linnaeus, 1758). The sequence continues at coordinate 2,282 of JAAAKL020009820.1, forward strand.
CTCAACACAAAACAACATTTGTGAAGCCAATTTCAACATGAAGGGTAGAGTTTGGCAAACACTTGTCTCACAAACTCTGTGCGAATGCATTCCTACCCAAAGGACTTTATGACCTCTTTATTGTGACCTAAGGCTTTGTTTTTCTGATCTTTACCTTCATTCCTCTTTTAGCTATAGCTTCTTTCATTCCACACATGTGTGCTCCATCTCTAGTTTACTCTCTCATCTGCAAACTCACTTTATGAATGCACAAAGGTTTTCTCCATTGCAATACCAAATAGTTGGAAGTTGAAGCCTTTAATCACTTATAGGACTTCAAGATTTATCTCTTTTTAAAACAAGAAAGGACACTGTGGTTGTTGTAGAGAAGAAAGCCATTTTTTATATGGTGACATACAAAAGGAACAAGGTGCAAGTAAAGGAGTCAATTGACTTTCATAGATAGTCTTTTGCAAGTGGACTTGCAATCTCAAGGATGAACAGAAACTAGAAAAGATGCTTTGACCAGATGATTGCCGTGTATAATCAGTGTATCAGTTAGTTCATTTTTTGTTTAAGGGGTTCATGATAAGTATTTGGTTACTTCCTTTTCCTCCCAGGCGGATGTTGTTTGTGTGGTTTATGCAGTTAATTATCCAGAGTCCATTCAAAGGGTAAGTTGCAAAATCTGAGGACAATATTTGAAGATTTTTGTTGATTGGCAAAGCATTATGAAGAATGGTGCCCTACGATAACAAATTGTTATAATATCTTCTTTATTCATTATAAATAACCTTTCTCATGTTTTGATTCTCATATAAGGGGTTAGATTTTTAAGCATTGTCTTGATAAGGTCTTGTTTTTGTTGTATGTGCCAGAGAGATTTTGAAATTTCATATATTATGGTTTTATACTTTTCATTATTATTGGTTCCTTTGTCTGCCTATAGTTTGCAAGTAATTATCTCCTTCTTACTGGCCACTTCAAATTTTTAAAGCTATAAGTACTACTAAGGGAAGTTTATTTGCCACCGGATAACATTTACTTGCTAACCCTGGCTTTGCTTAAATTTATACTCGTGACAACATATGTATGGCATAGTACTTTTTGATGGGTCTTCATTTTATTTGACTGCTTTAGAATCAGTCCTTGCCAAAGCGCAAAAACTAGTACTTTGCAGATAAAAGAATTGTGTGCTATGGTGAAATTACCTAGGCTTACCAAATGTTTACCAGTACAATTTATGTCTAAAAATTTGCACTTAATATTCTGATTTGCCCCCATTTAAACTATAGCTGGGTGTAAAGTTTCTTTGTTCCTTTTGGACTTCATTCTGATGATAAATTCTACAAGGATTGTAAGAAGAAAAGGCTTCTCAATATGTATAGGATGCCATTATGTTTACCACTATTTGATGCCAAATTATAATATTTTATTATGAAATGGTGTGAAATGGACTTAAGCTACTTAGTAGCAATATGTGTTGTGCTACTTATGATAGTAACTTATATATGGATCCTATGGGATTTGGCCTGGTACCTGAAGCATCGACATTGTCAGCAAGTCACTAACAGAATGAGAGGTGTAATATTGTACCAGGTTGAAGTAAATGGTATCAAGCAGTGGTCAATACATTATTGAAGCTTGTAGCAGCTCTGTCACTAGGCCATTGTTCCCTTTGTTGTTTTTCTTTTCATTGAATTGTGTTTAACATATAGAAGTGACTTGCATCTTAGCTTATCCATTTTATTTTCTAGATCACAGACTACTGGTTACCAGTAGTATCAGACGTTTGCGGAGAGCATGGGCAAAAGCCAATTGTTCTTGTGGGAAATAAGGTATTAATCTTGGTAGTTGCTACTCATAGAAGTTTGTTTTGTAGAATAAAAAGCTCTGGTAAAAACGCACAGGTTCATTGCAGACTCCTAAGTACAATGATAGCACCCTTTTAAAAAAAAATTCCCAAAGTAAACAATCATGCAAATCCCAATGATATCAAACACTTTCCATACATAATACATGCCAACTTTCTTTCTCTGTCATTCTTTCAATGCCCTGAGAAAAAGGGCGATTTTTAGGCGATTTCAATTTCAATTGTTTATATAAGTTATGTAGTTATAGAACTTTTAATAAAATCAAATGCTACACTCATTACATCAGTAGAAGTGTATGAGGTGTATGAGTGCAACATGTTTCAGTACATCTTGTTTTCTTCAGACCCGTCTCTGACTTGTGACATTTATAACTCCTAGTCCCCATCCCAAACCATGAAATACGGACTCAGATAATGTTGTATAAAACGAAGATTATATTAAAGTATGGTCGGAGGTATAGAGTATTGCATGGAAGGTCTCATTTCTTGTGTACATGAACTATAGCTCATTGATCTAGTTCACAAGTATATACAGAAAGTTACATGTTGCAAATGTGACTTCAGTTCTGAAATGTGCAGCACTCATATTCATGTGAATAAATAAAGAACGCAGGTGTACAGGTGGAAAGAGTTTACTAGACCTTCATTTTTATCTAATTTGTTATTTTCAGAGTGTACTTTCTAGTCAATGAAGCTCTCTTCCAGGGATCTTGAACCTTCAACACCAGCTTTCCCCTACACTTCAGTAATGTATTCCCAGATCTCCTGCATTGGTGTACCTTTTTTAATGTTTACAAGCCTAAATCGCCTTTGGCATATGATGACCCAAGAAATATCTTAATCAGGATTCCCAGGTAGCAGCCACCTCCACCATTTACCTTTAACAACAACCTCTGCTTCCAGGGAATTGGAAGTAAGTGCAAAGCCTTGTCTTTTATACCCTCAATACTTGTTGTGTCATTGTGCATGATTGGAAGGGTGTTAAATATTGGTGTAAAAGTTGACTGCTATCTTTGCTACACAAACTGTATATTCCCACCGAGATTCAACAGCACCTAATGTGTGCAGTAGAGCTCTTAATTTCCTTCATATAATTTCTTCCAGACAGTAAGACTACTCTTAGATTTTGTCAGTTAAAAGTTCTATGAGCACGATGTTTCTTTGTTGTTAATTTTTTGCGTTGTTTCATGTAATATCTTGAGAAAGTATTTGGTAGGAGAGGCAGAAGATGCAGTCATGTTACCTTTTTAAGTAATGTTTAGTACAGATATCTGTCCAATATATGTACATGTAAGTATGATAATAGGTAATTGCTGCAAAGTCCTTTTTTGTAGTCTGATGTGATGGATACAGAGGGTGCTACAATGGAGGTAAGCATAACCTTATGTCAGTAGCTGATTGTGTTTCTTTTGTTTTGTTTTTTAAATCCCTCGCGTAGTACAAGGCAGAGTTGCCACTTCAGGGTATTGAGTTACTTTGAAAGAAGTAGAAATGTAAAGTAAACAGAAAAAAGATTTTCAGCATTCACTCCTCTGGATTCAGAGCATCAGCCAACAAAAAGGTGACCAACTTGTATGAATCTGATGAAAGAGAAGGGGTTACAAGGCTAATTGATGCTATTAACATCTACCCCTAAATGTCGTACCAACCAGTGGTGTTTTTTTGATACACCATCTCTAGATGAGTACAAACCGAAGTCAAAGAGCTGATCATCTGCCCATGGAACAAAACTATTCCCTGCCAGACATCATCCTGGTATCTGTGAGTTTCGGTGAGCTGTTACTGTGCAACAGTGGTAAACTTGTAGCTGTTATTACCAATTTTTACAGTGTGCTAGGTCAAACAACTGATACCCAGTACCCCTAAATGTTGTACATGGTTAACCACCAACCAGTGGGGTTTTTTGAGACACCATCTCTAGATGACTACAATCCAAGGTTAAAGAGCTGATCATCTGCCCATGGCGCAAAGTTATTCCCCACCAGACGTCATCCTGGTATCTTTGAGTTTCGGTGAGCTGTTGCTGTGCAATAGTGGTAAACTTGTAGCTGTTATTACCAATTTCTACAGTGTGTCGAACAGCTGATACCCAGGATATGGTAACGTGACAAATATAGGCATTTTCTAGATACTCAGATAGGAATTTTTTATTGATGATAATGGGGACATATGAGGATAAAGTTGTTTTCACTGTGGACTCAGCAAATTGTCTGGTAAATACAAGGAAATAATTTAGCGAAGAATTTTCTTGAGCAGGAGAGGAATCACAGAAGAGAAACTCCTTTGATGCGAAAGGAATTCGTTAATAGAGTGCTGAATAACCTTTTGTACCTTAAGCCAGCTTGTCAAATTCACGTTCTCCATACGATCTGGATTACTGGCTAAAAAGTGGGTTCCTGACCCCACATTTACTTATATGATAAAGTAAAGGTGTACTAAATCCTGAATCGGATCTATTTTGAACAAGCATGTACGGTGTTTCATTGATATCTTGCACTTATGATTTCATATGATGTCTTATTAGAAAAATGGCAAACCTTAGATTCAGGATTTAGGATTTTATAGAGACAATATCAATCCAAACGTTTTGTTTTCAAATTCTGTTTTCTTTAATCATTTGAATTATCGTATTAGTGTATGTTTTGTTTACAATATGAAAATATTATTATTTTGAAACGCTTGATCTTTAGATAGTACCTACTTTGGCCTTTGAATAGAATTCTATTTTGATTACTTGCCATAGTGATTCTGTCAGGCCAAGTGCTTTCCTGTGTCAGTTGCACGCGTGTTTATAAAACACTCATTGCTTATGCGACTGTAGTAATCTATAGGCACGAAACTATCAAGACAGCGTAAAATTCGAAAAACTTCCCTAACGTCATCTAAGTTAGGAGCGCAGGCAGTGTTTGCTTTGCGAGCTTTGCCAACATTATCAGTATGCTCGATTTACCACGGAACAGTGTTATTTGCGTGAATTTCGGTTATGTATCAATATTTGGTGTCTTAACAGGACAATGTTGCCTAAGGGTGAATAATTTAAGCCATATCCCACTTTTGCGACGGTGGTTTCCAGACTGGGGGGACTCCCTCGTAGTGGGGGTGTCGTTGCTCAATAAAGGAATATGGAATGTGTTTGAGTTTTAATAGAATTTCATTTTTGTAGGAATTGCTTAATTTGTACTGTAATCATTCTCTTTCATTTATACGTACATTTAAAATGTGCATGGGAAATTTCCGTTTCTGCCCTCAAGGCATGCCCGAATTTCTTTAAATGCCGTGTAATAATAGACTTTAGATATCCAATCGATTGTGTGGAGATTCTTTCACTGAATCGAAGGGGGCAGCATAAAAGTGTTTCGGAAGTACTTTTCAATGTATTTATACTTAAATAAGGAATGTGTCAAAGCAACCTAATGCAATAGATTTAGATTTTCTACTCGCCATCAGAATGGATGAGTTGAGTTGAGTAGAGGTTTGTTTTGGACAGCTATATAAGTGAATAAATAAACATTTAGTAAACATATGATTATTGTAAAGCGATATTCGAGAGTGTGAATCTTCGAAGATTGTGAAGCTTCTTATAATGTATGCAGTCTTGTTGCATTTGGGTATTCTTTGGAGCATTCCTGCTTCAAGTTTGCGCTCCTTTGGTTCTAAGCTTTTTACTGCCTTCTCTGATTGAAAAATGAAAACTTGCATTTCAAGTAACAATAGTGCTTTTTTCCCTAGGAAATAGTTAAAGTTATGGATCTATTTCCGGAAGTGGAGACGTGTATTGAGGTGTGGGCATTTTCATTTTCAACATTTGACAGTATTTCAATTTTGTTGTTTAAAAATAATTAATGATTAAGGTATGTTCCAGAATTTGACGTATTTTGTAGATAGATTGTAGTTTGTAGGTGATTGGTTATATTTGACTTGTGTAGGCCTGCGGTCAGTGCCATATACCCTGGTTTCTTTGACGTTTCCTCACAGAATGTCTTGATATGGTATGTTTTGCGTCCCTGTGGCCTAATTATTTTCCATTTTTTATGGCGTATATTTTGTAAAATAGAAAAGTATATGTTATGATGTTTGTAAGCATGGTTATACATTGTTGTACTTGGGATATTTTTAAGGAATATCTATTCCAGTTTCATTAGAATGAATCCGCAAAGACCCGCGGTGTGTCTATCGTGGGAATTATGGAAGGTCTCTTTGAACTAGCGAAATTTAGAGTAAAGAAGAGGCTCTGAATTGTTCTAAAAGACAATGCAGATTGTGTTTGCATAAAATCAGCGAGCAAAACGTTGGACCTGAAGGTGTGAAGGTTCTTGTCATGTTGTACTATAATGTTGGTATGACTCTATTTGGCAAATAGGTCTTTGTATTTCTGATATGTTGTGGGATTGTGTAGGGAACGGTCGTGAGCGGCTTTATCACTATCAACCATCATGATAATTTCCTACATTCAGTGAGGCGTCCCCTTGCATGATCCACCCCCAACCCTCCATTTGGATCTACCCTGTGTTAATTGTTAATGTCTAAGTACTTTTTGATGCTTTTTCTATCATAGTGTTCAGCTAAGGACCTGAAAAATATTTCTGAGCTCTTTTATTATGCTCAAAAGGCTGTTTTGCATCCAACGGCACCTCTGTACTCAAATGAGGAAAAACAGGTGGGTATTGGTCCTTATGTATCTGTCTGAGTCTGTCATGAAGTCATTCTTAACAAAGCGCTTCCATCGCCACGATGTGAGATGAACAGATGCCCATTTGTATTGACAATATCGGGATGTCATCTTCCAGAAGAGAGTACTTCAATGAACTTAACGTAATTTGGCATATTTTAAGTTGAAAAGACAAGCAAAAATAGCAAAGGGCATGTTTACAGTAGATGTGGGTAAACGGATGTCACAACTGGGTACAAATCTGTATTGAATCGGGGAGGCATTGTGACAAACTATGTTTATTTATTTCAGTGATGGCTTTTGGTATGACAAAATGAGTTACTTGGCACTGAATTGCGCACTGTTTAGTATGTGTCATATTTAATTATCAGTCAAGAGGTGAAGGGTGCCACAGTTACCATGGTTTTATTGCTACTCGAAGAAAAAGCTCAGTTTTTTCGATTTGTTGTTTTTTTGTAGGTAACCGCGCTAGTATAGGCAGTAAAAATTAATCAGAGGAACAGAAGCTCTTCATTCAGAAATTGCCACACTTTAGGTGTCTTGTAATACGAACTTCACTCTAAAGTTTTAAAATTTGGGCTACAACAGGTACCCCTCCGGCTACACCTACCATTTATGTACTCGTTTAGGGGTTATCCTGCTTAGCAGTTACACTTTTTGTATGAAAAATTCTTCAAAAATGATTCGAGAGTCGTACTTTTGTTTTGTATAGAATATGTTTGATTTAATTTTAATATAACCCCTACGTAGACTTCTCAAGAGTATTCTTAAGATTACAACTTCAAATTTTAGGCCGTGAGTAAATGGAAGTAGAGGATTTGTGAATAAATAGTAATGCTTTATTTCGAATCAACACACTGACATGGTTATGATGCAAATTATTTAATTTTTGGCGTACAGCCTGGGGGTTTTCCTATTCTGTGAATTCATGCCTTAAGAAGATCGTTTCCATAGTTTAGTTTGCTTCCTATATATCCTGATCACATGATTTACCTCAAATTCCCCCAAGCAGTCACCAGCTGTCAGTATGTCTTACGTTTATAGCCCTGAGGTTCGACTTCTCAGTTTACGCCTGAGGTACATGCAGCCAATTCATCCCGTCAGAGACTCCATACTGAAGCATGCCCATTTTCATACTGTGTAACCATTGTCGTCGATGTCTTTGAAGAGAGAGCATCATTTGATCCCACATTTGATTCCACTTTTGATTCCACATTTGATTGCAACCTTTGATTTATGAGATAGATTAAAACGCAAAAGCAGGATGAAGGAAGGTGTAGTATACATTTAATCTCATCGTTGAATGTTTTATTTTGTGGAGAAGTATTATCACTATCGAATTTTCTAATTTTTCCTTTTAACGATACAGTTAAAGCCGGCATGTGTCAAAGCACTTACTAGAATTTTCACGGTGAGTGGTTAACATTTTTAATCGCAGGAATCGTTGGCAAGTGTTTAAAAAGAACGTTTCTGACGCCCCTTAGATCTATGTGGGTCGGTCTTACCCTTTATTTTAAGATTGGTCTCTCGGTCATCGGTTTTATAGATCACGGGCATGCCATGTCATACCAGAATACACTTAAACGTTGATCTATTAGTTGTTATCGGGAATAAGAGAGTGCGTCTGTTGAACGGAGATTTCTAATAATGATATATTTTCCATTTTCCTCTGATATCTTAGAATAGAGAAATTCGAGTTGCATTTTGAAAATGAAATTACTGACCACGAAAAGAAACAATATCAAGATTGCTTCGATTGTCGATGGAGATTTCACGGAAAAAAATAAAAATTGCTTTCTAGCAGCCATTATGCCAACAGTATCCTGGCGTCTTCATATTGGAGTCCACCAAACAGCGAAGATTAAAAAGATGGGAATACAGTTATTGTTGTATGAACAGACCCAGCAAGAAAAGAATCTCTACTCTAGGGCATATGCCCATGTTCCGTTGTATCAATGGTTTCCGTTATATCCCATTAGAAGTAGAGGTCGTTAAGCTGGAATAAATATGGAGATGTCAAGGGCCTGGTAAATTCCTCTGTCATTCCTTAAATTACCATGCGTCTTGAGAAGCCCTAGACCGGTTAGGTAGGAAACCAGCGGCAGCTAAGCCAAGGTTAATTCACCGCAAGAGATTACGTTCGCGATTTATCTCATATCGCAAATATGTTAAGCGCAAAAAACCCAACCAAATCAGAGTTAAAGCAAGGAAACAATGTAGGGCATAGGCAACTTTAAACGAGGAAAAATAATACAAATTAAATCCAGAATACCAACATCGAAAAGGTAACCTTGAAACAGAGTGTATCAACTTTATTAGATGGTTTATTGTCAAATTTGATGAATGTCCGAAAAGAAGAAAGCTTTTTAGAAATATTTATTTGTTTAGTTGTTTTTCCCGTACTATTCGCCATAAAGCGTTTTCACTAAGGGAAAATGTCCATTCCGGACTCGATGTATAGTGTCCACTGTGCATAAGTTATCGCTATTTACTGTCTGCCATTATGGGGGTTTCCATATAAGAGTTTGACTCTCATTCATTTTGGTAAAAGTTGTCAGCATTAAAAGATTTCCGTTTAACAGAGGTTCTACTATAAGTGGATCATCTATCTTACGTTTTTTAGTCTTAAACCTCTAGCAAATATTTTAAAATATTTTCACGTTATTTACGGCGGCTATTCACGCCGGTCTACAAATTTTTCATGTTATTTCGACATAGTCCTTTGTTTACTGTCTTGTATATTCGATAATGCGTAGAGATCCGTAAGTGTTTTTGCAAGTAAACTCCGGAGCTCTTCCCACTTGGCCGAAATGCAGAATCCCTGATAGGCTTCTGTAATGTTTTCTCCTATGATGGTGTATTTTGTTGATGCTACAATTTCGTCTCTCTCCTTTTGTATCTAAACCAGATCTGTGATTTGGATAATGACCGAGTGCTGAATGACCAAGAGCTTAACGAATTCCAAGTAGGTGTAGTGCGGTATCTTTTTCGACCAGTAACCAAATAACGAAATTATATCCTGTTTGTCTCCATTGATTATTGGCATTTGTGTATTATTGTCATGTATTCAGGACTTCAAGTTTGGATCCAAGATGGCTCTGCACTTTTGTCGCGAAAATACGAGCGCCCTATGATCCTACGGCGATGGAACGATCAGATGGAACCTTCGAATTTCTGATTTTCAGCTTTACCCCTCGTAAAATGGAATTTTAACACTGTGAAAATGAAGTACGCGTGAAGTAATCTTATTAGATCAATTATCAGAATTTTCATTCCCGACTTTGTTTGTTAAAATATTAAGTTTGAGAGCGATCCAGAATGGACATGCATCTAGTGGTATCAGACGCAAAATTCAAGGCCACCGTAATCATCACATACCTAGAATTCATAACTAGCATGAGCGTGAATGACAATCAGATAGAATGCTGATCGCTTATGGCTGCCGTCTGCTTCTCAACATTTTATATCCCCCTCCCTTTGCATTATATTTGCTTTTACTAATATGTGAGGTAATCATTTGAAGCCTTGTATTATTAGGACGTGGAAAGACAGGTATTGTCCGTTTCTTTGCTTAACTTTCGTGCTCGAGCCATTATATATGTCTGCATGAAATTGCATAGCTCAGAACTTCCATTTCATTACATTCTTAATGTTGCCAGTAGCGACATCGACAAGTGGTCATGTTATTGTCATAAAGTAGCCAAAATCCAGGAACAAAAAGCATTTTATGCTCTTGCAATACGTTCATGCGACCCAATCCTTTCTTGTAATAGTAAAGAGTATCAGGGGCAGAACCAACTGTTTTTAATTTGCGCGGTGTCTGTAGTTGTCCTGCCCATTTTTGAGGTATCAGTTTTAGAGATCAAAAAATTAGTTTCTTTAGGTGAAGGCCTAACACTGATTACATATTGCAGACGGGTTCTTAATAACTGATCTCTCAAAAAGACTGGATGGAGCTTCCCATTATTTGCAACAGCGAAAAAGTGTGGTCACGAATACTAGCGCCCCCCAACTCGAGATACGGAACTGCAAAGCCTTATGGTAGAGCTAAGTGACAATCAAGTCCCAACACCATGTTTACCTAGGAACTGCCAATATGGTAGCTGATGGAATCGGACTCACATGCTAGATGTTGTTGGTTCGAATCCCGCCTAGCCCGATGTAAAGACCATCGGTTGGTGAAGGCAACGGGAGATCACCCCAATAAATGTTCTCTCTCCTCAGGAAATTGCTCACTCTGGCTGGGTAATAGGCTACGCTCGAATTTGAGTATGCCACCCCCTCAAAAAGAATAGAAAAAGAAGTAATAAAAATAGATAAGTGATAAATTCTGGAAGTCAAATGAGTTAACAGCTTAGATGTTCCTGGCACAGCAAGAAACTACTTCACATATTCGTTTATTTCTCCCATTTATTCTCAGTCATGACTACTACGGTCAAATGGAAGGGTTATGTCTTAGCCGTGTAATAAATTCGTGTCTCTTCTCCACTATTGTAAATACAGAGTTTATCTTGGCTCAGTACAGGTTCTCGCACCATTCGTTATAATACAGTTCGCAGATGTCTGACTTTTGAAATGGGTTGTAAAATTTCCGCGAAAGGTGTTAAGTCCCACCCCCATAATTGCTCCCAAGTAAATGACTAACGATTGAGGACGACAAAGTTCATCTCTTCTACTTAAGGAGTGCTCCGGGTGATAAAATTTTGGTGTACGAATAGGGGTGTTACCTCGGAAAAGGTTTGGAAACACTGCACTAAATTATTGGAGGGTTTACTGGAGATATGGTAGAGGCTAGAATGGAATCTCCCCCAGCGTGCTTTACAACATTTTCAAGTGTGTAAAGTCCCGACTGCCTGCAAAGGTAATGGAATACTTAAGAGTAAGACCAAGACCTTTAAAAATCTACGGTTACCATTGCCAGTCGCCCAGGCCGTTTTAGTAATTCCCCGTTCCCCTGCAAATATTTATTGTCTACTAGAAAGAAATTCTGTTATCAGTGTTTTCCACTTGTATGGTGTATGAGATTCGCTGTTGCAACTTTTTGACTTGAGTGCTATTTTTGACTTGAGTACTATTTTTGACTTAAGTAATATTTTTGACTTTAGTACTATATTGTGTTTATTTTTATGTCTCCCAAATGCATGACATTCTTCCATTTGCCATCTTCTTTTAGAAAAGATGTTTCAAAAGCCCTCTTCCCCCACAAGGTCTACAAGAAGTGAAAAACATAGTCAAGAGGAATATCGATATAGGCGTGAACGACGTAGGACTGACCCTGAGCGGTAATGTACACTAAGCAATACATTATCATCCCATTGTAATCTCGCGAATAATACTGTTGAGTGTATGACGCCCTGGAGCATATGCAAAGGAAGGCATACATTTTAACAATAAAGAGAGTTAGGTTAAAACTTTCGGGGTGTTCATAATTGTATTATTTTGAAATACGTATTAACTGAAGCTTAACTACGTTGTGTTAGCATTGCTATCCTTTTCAGATGCCAAGGAGATTTATTGGAGACAGAAAATTGTGTAGAATGGATCTAAGAGGATCGAAGTGATGTATAATGAAGTAAATGTTAGCTCAGAAAACTTAGGGAGAGTCTTATTTCGCCAGTAATGTATCCCTTTTGATATTTTATAGACTGGAATGGCGTCCTTTGATATTTACATTTTATAAGATATAGTATCCGATACAGTTAAGTTAGGTTCATTAACTTAAGCCACAGTCAATAAAAAGATATGATCTTTTTCCAGTTTGAAATCTCACTGCTAAACTTGTTAAATATGTTAAAACTTTTATGGCATTTCACTACCTATTCATAACAGTGCTGTCTTTAAAGACGTATTAAGTCAAGCTTAACTGCGTTGTGTTAGCAGTGGTACCTTTTCAAAAATGAATGCCTGGAAGATGTAAATGAATATTTGTAACAATATACTTTCTTGGAGACAGAAAATTGTGTAGAATGGATCTAAGAGGATCGAAGTGATGTATAATGAAGTAAATGTTAGCTCAGAAA